>ML403057.1:177020-192340 GCA_005239525.1 Nicotiana knightiana
CTGGAGATCGACACCGTCTACCATATAAAGCCTCATAAGGAGCCATCTGGATACTCGACTGGTAGCTGTTGTTGTAGGCAAACTCTGCTAAAGGCAAGAACTGATCCCATGATCCTCCAAAGTCAATAACACAAGCTCGGAGCATATCCTCCAATATCTGAATAGTCCGCTCGGACTGTCCATCCGTCTGAGGATGAAATGTTGTGCTCAACTCCACCTGGGTGCCTAACTCTCGCTGAACTGCTCCCCAGAAACGCGAGGTAAACTGCGCGCCCCGGTCCGAAATGATAGATACCGGAACATCATGAAGGCGAACAATATCCCGAATATAGATCTCAGCTAACCTCTCGGATGAATAGGAGACTACCACATGAATTAAATGCGCTGACTTGGTCAGCTTATCAACAATGACCCAAACTGCATCGAACTTCTTCCGGGTCAACGGAAGTCCAGTAACGAAGTCCATAGTGATCCTCTCCCACTTCCACTCGGGAAGCTCAATCCTCTGAAATAAACCATCAGGCCTCTGATGCTCATACTTAACCTGTTGACAATTCAAACACCGCGCCACATATGCCACAATATCCTTCTTCATTCTACGCCACCAATAATGCTGCCGCAAATCCTGATACATCTTCGCGGCACCCGGATAAATAGAGTAGCGGGAACTTTGGGCCTCCTCTAAAATCAAATCTCGAATCCCATCAACATTGGGCACACAAACTCGCCCCTGCAATATCAAAACACCATCATCATCTAAGGTCGCCTGCTTGGCGCCTCCGCGCTGCACCGTGTCTCTAAGGACACACAAATGGGGATCATCAAATTGCCGATCACAGATACGCTCCAATAATGAAGAACGAGCGACCGTACAAGCCAATACTCGAATAGGCTCCGAAATATCCAACCTCACAAATCGAGTGGCCAAAGCCTGAACATCCAATGCAAGCAGCCTCTGACTGACTGTAATAAAAGCAAGACTGCCCATACTAGCTGACTTCCTACTCAAAGCAGCGGCCACCACATTAGCCTTCCCCGGGTGATATAAGATGGTAATATCATAATCCTTCAAAAACTCCAACCACCTCCTCTGCCTCAAATTCAACTCCTTTTGCTTAAACAAGTACTGAAGACTCTTATGATCCGTGAACACCTCACACGCCACGCCATACAGATAGTGCCTCCAAATCTTCAATGCATGAACAATGGATGCCAACTCCAAGTCATGCACTGGATAGATTTTTTCATGAATCTTCAACTGCCTCGAAGCATAAGCAATGACCTTGCCATCCTGCATCAATACTGCACCAAGCCCAATACGGGAAGCATCGCAATAGACTGTATAAGGTCTTGAACCTGTGTGCAAAACCAATATCGGTGTCGTAGTCAGAATTGTCTTGAGCCTATGAAAGCTCGCCTCACACTCGTCCGACCATATGAACTGGGCACCCTTCTGGGTCAACCTAGTAATCGGAGCTGCAATAGATGAGAACCCCTCCACGAACCGACGATAGTAGCCTGCCAATCCCAAGAAACTCCGAATCTCTATAGCTGATGCTGGTCTAGGCCAGTTCTTGACTGCCTCAATCTTCTTCGAGTCAACCTGAATACCCTCTGCTGATATGACATAGCCCAGGAATGCAACTGAACTCAACCAGAAGTCATACTTCGAAAATTTTGCATATAGTTGTCTGCCCTTCAGAGTCTAAAGAGCCACTCTGAGATGCTGCTCGTGCTCCTCCTGGCTGCGGGAGTATATCAATATATCATCAATGAAGACTCTCACGAACGATTCCAAATAAGGCCTGAACACTCGGTTCATCAAGTCCATAAAAGCTGCTGGGGCATTCGTCAACCCATACGACATGACCAAAAACTCGTAATGCCCGTACCGAGTGCGGAAAGTTGTCTTAGGGACATCGGATGCCCTAATCCTCAACTAATGGTAGCCATATCTAAAGTATATCTTTGATTGTAACCTTGTTCAATTGTCGGTGAACAATGCACATCCTCATCGAACCATCCTTTTTCTTCACAAACAATACTGGAGCACCCCAAAGAGAAACTCTGGATCTAATGAAACCCTTCCCAAGCAAATCCTTCAACTCTTTTAACTCTGGCGGGGCCATGCGATACGGCGGAATATAAATGGGCTGGGTGCCCGAAGCCAGATCAATGCAGAAATCAATGTTCCTATCAGGTGGCATCCCCGACAGGTCTGAAGGGAAGACCTTAGGAAACTCACAAACCACGGGTACCGAATCAATAGGAGGAACCTCAACACTCGAATCGCGCACATAAGCCAAATAAGCCAAACACCCCTTCTCGACCATACGTCGAGCCTTCACGTACGAAATAAAACTGCGGGTAGAATGACCAAAAGTCCCTCTCCACTCCAAATGGGGCAAATCCGGTAAGGCTAAGGTCACAGTCTTGGCATGGAAATCCAAGATAGCATGATATGGAGATAACCATTCCATCCCCAATATAACATCAAAGTCGACCATACCTAAAAGAAACAAATCAACACGGGTCTCAAGACCCCCAATCACCAAAACACAAGAACGATGGACTCGATCGACCATGATAGAATCACCTACCGGTGTAGATACATAAACAGTAATACTCAGTGGATCACTAGGCATGACCAGGCATGGTGCAAAATAAGAGGACACGTACGAATACGTAGACCTTGGATCAAATAGCACTGAAGAATCTCTGTCACAGGCCCGAATAGTACCTGTAATGACTGTATCTGAAGACTCAGCCTCTGGCATGGCTGGAAGAGCATAACATTGAGGCTGGGCCCCACCACCCTAAAATACATCTCTGGGACTGCCGGCTGCTGGCTGGCCTCCACCTCTAGCGGTCTGAGCTCCACCTCTATGACCTCTACCTCCACCTCTAGCACCTCTACCCCCACCTCTAGCTGGCTGGCAGGCTGTGGAACACCTGGTGCCTGTACCATGGCACGAGAACCCTGATGATGCGAACTACCTAATGCTCGAGGGAAAAATCTGGCAAGGTGACTCGGATCGCCACAAGTGTAACAAGACCTCGGCTGCTGAGGGAACTAAATCTGACCCAGTCGACCTGAATGACCACCTCGGAAACTCTGATGTGGCGGTGTACTGATGGGAGCTGGTGGCGCACTGTAAGGCTGCTGATCAGAATAGTGCGTCTGATAACCACGACCACCTGAAATACCATAGGAAACCTGGAGAGATGACTGAAATGGTCTGGGAGGATGACCTCTGCCTGAAGAATCCCTGCCTCCAGATGAGGCTTCACTGAAACGGCCAAAATGACGGGGCCTCTCAGGCCCCTGACCACCACCCTGTGACATAATCATCTCAATCCTCCTGGTCACATTGGCCACATCCTGGAATGATATATCGGTACCTGACTCTCTAGCCATCTAAAGTCTGATAGGCCGGGCCAATCCCTCAATAAATCTCCGAACCCTCTCCCGATCAGTGGGAAGTATCATAAGAGCATATTGGGCTAGAGCGATGAACCTGGTCTCGTACTGATTAACTGACATAGATCCCTGCTGGAGACGCTCAAACTGCCTCCGAAGGTCCTTTCTCTGAGTCATGGGAAGGAACTTCCCCAAAAATACCTCTGAGAACTGAGTCCAAGTCAAAGGTGTAGATCCAGCTGGTCTGGCTAAGCAATAGTCTCTCCACCAACTATTGGCTGCGCCAGATAATCGAAAAGCAGCGAAGTCAACTCCGTTAGACTCCACTATGCCCGTGTTCCGAAGAACCTCATGGAAACTGTCCAAATAATCCTGGGGGTCCTCTAATGGTGAACTAGTGAAAGTAGCAGTGAATAACTTAGTGAACCTTTCCAGTCTCCACAAAGCATCTGCTGACATAGCTACTCCCTCTGCTACCGGTGCTGCAATACCCGGCTGAGCTACTCTGGCTGGCTGAGGCGGCGGAGTATGAAACTGTGGAGCTAGCTGCTCTGGCGTGCGCGTGGCAGGCGTCTGGGCACCTCCCCCAGCCTGAGTGACGGCTGGTGCAGTAGGAAGAAGACTCGTCTGTGCTACACTCTCCATGAGTCCGACTAAACAGACAAGAGCGTCCTGAAGAACTGGGGCAGCTATGAACCCCTCCGGGACCTGAGCTGGTCCAGCTGGGACTGTCGGAACTAGGACCTCCTCGTCAGACTCGACCTGAGGGTCCTCCACTAGGGCTGCAGCCCTAGGCTGAGCCCGGCCTCGGCCTGTAGCACGGCCTCGTCCTCAACCTCGACACCTCGTAGGAGCTGTTGCAGGAGTGTCGGGCTGCTGAGCGGAACCAAGGGAAGCACGCGTCCTCGCCATCTGTGAGAGAATATAATAGAAACTCAATCAGTACTCAGAATTCATATCGCACGACAGAGATGAAAACAAATGTGGAGTCATCCTAACTTTGCAGCCTCTAG
This sequence comes from Nicotiana knightiana, assembly GCA_005239525.1. Lineage (NCBI taxonomy): Eukaryota > Viridiplantae > Streptophyta > Magnoliopsida > Solanales > Solanaceae > Nicotiana > Nicotiana knightiana. The sequence goes on from ML403057.1 coordinate 181,455, forward strand.
GGGATAAATACAGACGTCTCCGTACCAGTCCCTCAGACTCTACCAAGTTGTCCGTGAGTTGTGAGACCTAAGCAACCTAGAGCTCTGATACCAACTTGTCACGCCCCGAAATCACACCATCGGGCCGTGATGGCGTCTAACGTTGAACCCGCTAGACAAGCCAACGTGTGCAGTTAACTAGCATGATAACAACGAATTAACCAACAAGATAAACACGGTTCACAATCTAACAGCAAAAAATAAATAGAGTTCAAAGCTAAGTAAAGACAACATAACACAACGACGCATTAATTTCCCAAAACCTGGTGTCACAAACTCACGAACTGTCTACAAGAGTGCTAAATACAAAGTCTGAAAAGAAATACATGACTGTCTCTGCAACTAGAGGAAAGACAAGACAGAAAAAAAGACATAGGGATGGGAGAGACGCCAAGGCCCACGAACGCCAGCGGGTATACCTTGAAGCCTCTAGGATAAGCTGAAAGACACTCCCACTAATGATGTCCTCCGGGTCCGGCTGCGTAATCTGCACAACATAAAGAAGTGCAGGTGTAGCATCAGTACAACCGACCCCATGTACTGGTAAGTGCCTAGACTGACCTCGATGAAGTAGTGACAAGGCTAGAACCAGACTATCAAATAAACTTGTGCAATTCAAATAAATATATATATATACACACACACACAACGAAAAATAAATACAGGGAGAAAACAATTAATAAAGGAAGGGGAACACGCTGTGGGGAGATAACAGTTTCATATAAGAAATCTCAAATAAGGAAAAGAACAACAAGGCCAGAATATCAATAAGGATCAGAAATCACAAGCTTGCACGACACCACCCTTCATTCTTTTACTCTCGCCCTCACCAATCAATCCTATAAATAATCATGTGCATGACATCACCCTTCGTGCTTTTACTCTCTTTCCTCACAATATAATAAATGAATATCGGTACGGAATGGTACATCGTACAGCACGACATCACCCTTCGTGCTTTACACTCTTTCCTGACAATATCAAACAATGCACGACATCACCCTTCGTGCTTTAACACTCTTCCTCACCATAGCAAACAATGCACGACATCACCCTTCATGCTTTAACACTCTTCCTCACCCAAACAGAAATCACAAAAAAGGGCAATGGAGTAAACAAAATAAAAATAGAAATCCTGGCAAGGGAACAATAACAGTAATCTCAACATCTCAGCAAGGGAGACAATATCAAACAATGCACGACATCACCCTTCGTGCTTTAACACTCTTCCTTACCATAGCAAATAGTGCACGACATCACCCTTCGTGCTTTAACACTCTTCCTTACCATAGCAAATAGTGCACGACATCACCCTTCGTACTTTAACACTCTTCCTCACCCAAACAGCAATCAGAAACAAGGGCAAGGGAGTAAACAGAAAATAAATAGAAATCCCGGCAAGGGAACATCAATTAAATAATTAAATCCCGGCAAGGGAACAATAACAGTAATCTCAACATCCCAGCAAGGGAGACAATATCAAAAGCAACAATGACCCGGCAAGGGTATATTTTAGTAACTCTATCTCTTTCTTTCACTTTCATTTCATAATTTACTCTATTACTTGAGCCAATGCTCCAAAGGATTCAATTATCTCATATATCTTCATCATTCGTGTTACAACTTGAGCCATTTCTCCAAAGGAGCTTAATGATTACAACTCCCTTCTTATGCTCTTCACAACATATAGAATTCATCAATTAAGCATGGAAATTACAACAAAATCAGAATATTCGCAATATAAGGACTCACGGTCATGCTAGACCAACGTATAGATACTCGTCACCATGCCTATACATCGTATTTTACAATTAGCAATTAGCAAATAATACTCAACTCCTATTCCCTCAAGCTAAGGTTAGACCAAACACTTACCTCGGGTCCAAAATATAGCAATCAACCCTCTAACACCGCCTTTCCTTTAGAATTCAACTCCGGAATGGTATTATCTAGACATAATCAACTCAATTATATCAATAAGGATTCAATGATTCAATTACATAGCCTAATTACCCATTTCCATGCATTCTTCCAAAATAACAAAATTTGACCCCGGTCCCGCTTGGTCCAAACACGAGGCTCGGACCAAAACCAGGTCACCCATTCACCCACGAGACCGAATATATAATTTGTTTTCAAATTCAACCCCAAAACGAGGTCTTAATCAAGAAAATTCAAAAGGGCCTAACTCTACCCAAATTCCAATTTTCTACTCTAATTTGCATGTTTTAGGGTTAGGAACTCATTCGATATAGATGAAAAATGAAGGAAACGAGTTAAAATTTACTAACCCCAGAAGTTTTGGTGAAGGAAGGCTTCAATGGACGCCTAAGTGCCTTGGAGAAGAAGAAGTTTGTTATGATTTATGAAAATCCCGTAGCTACTGGTTCTGGAAATATTTATATACCACTGGGCAAAATCCCCTTTCGCGTTCGCGGAAGTGAGGTCACGTTCGCGAAGGGTAGACTGGGCAAGCTATCGCGTTCGCGGAAGGGAGAACGCGAACGCGAACACGAAGAGTAAACAGACTGGGGTCCAAAAGTTGACTTACACGAACGCGTGGGACATTACGCGAACGCGATGAAAGGGACCTGTAAAGCTACGCGTTTGCAGTCAACTGTACGCGCGCACGAAGAGGAAAAGAAGGCTAAGCCCTCAAGGTCAAATAAACCTACGCGTTCGCGAGGGTATGGATGCGAACGCGACGAAGGAAAAGCTTAAAGCTTCACGAACACGGAAGAGGGGTCGCGAAGAAGAACAAATCGACCTGCAACTGTTGAAGCCAAAAACCAGCAATCTTCCTAAGTTCAAAATCGCTCTGAGACACCTCCGAAACACTCCCGAGCCCTCGGGGCTCCTAAAAAATCACATGAACTGACTCAACAACATCCTATGAACTTAACCGTGCAATCAAATCACCAATATAACATCAAAATCAACGAATCAAACCTCAAAATCACTAGTTTTCCTTCAAACTTCATAAACTTTAAAATTTAGAGTTTTAAGTCTGAAACACGTCAAACGACGTCCAATTTCAACCAAACTTCACAGAAATATCTTAAACCACATGTAAGACCTGTACCGAGCGCCGGAACCAAAATACGGGCCCGATACCACCACGTTCTAACAAATTTTCATTTCACTTTTCTTTATAAATTTCAGAAAAACAATTTTACTCAAAAATTCATTTATCGGGCTTGGGACCTCGGAATTCGATTCCGGGCATATGCCCAAGTCCCATATTTTCCTACGGACCCTACGGGACCGTCAATTCACGGGTCCGGGTCCAGTTCCGGGTCCGTTTACCCAAAATGTTGACCGGAGTCAAATTTACTAATTTAATATCGAATTTTAGCATTTTTCACAGAATTACATATTTAAACTTTCCGGCTACGCGCTCGTACTACGCACGTAAATCGAGGCAACTACATATGAGGTTTTCAAGTCCTCGGAAGAACGGAATGGGTAATAAAATAGGTGATGGCCCTTTGGGTCGTCACATAATCTTAAGGACTAGGTATGCCTAATATTAAGTAAACATAAATCATACTATCAAAACTTATAAATGATTTTTGAAATAACTCTCTATACATTGCATATCTTCCCAAAACCCAACAAGTACAACTCATAAGCTATAAAGAATTTACACTAAATTTTCTAATTACCACTGTTCGGAATAAGTACAACAGTGTATGAACAAAAATATAAGACAGTGACTCTGAATCCGCGAACGCTGAAGTGGTTCTACCTTGAGTCTCAACAACTGCTACCGCGCTGCTAATAATCGATCGCCCAGCTATGTAAATCTTGAATCTGCACAAAAATGTGCAGAAGTGTAGAATGAGCACATCACAGCGGTGCCCAGTAAGTATCAAGACTAACCTCGGTGAAGTAGTGACGAGGACTAGTCAGGACACCCACAGGTCTAATAAATTAAACAGGCATAATCATAGGAATGACATGACATGACATCTATCTAATGACTAAAAACAATGCGGAAAGAAATACATAATTAACAACATAATAAATACAATGCGGAATGAAATACAAAGAATAACAACAGAACACCATAATAATATACAGAAGAATGGACGAGAGCACAAGCCAAAAAACGGAAACCAAAATACAGTAAGAACAAATAGTAACTCAGCACTACAATAGTTTTCCACATAAGGCCTTAGCCAACAACCCCAAGAAATTGGTCAAATCTTCGAGTGTAACCTTTCACCCGCGAGTTTATATTGAAATCTTTTACAATATAATCATTTCAAATAGACAATTTCTTTTGAAATATATATCCTCCGAATATAAATATATATTTCAAAAAGAAAATCCTCAAACATAATTTCTTCAAGATAAATGCTTTTCAAATATACTTTTTCAATAAATGTCTTTCAAACAGAGTTTTCTGCAAGATAAATACTTTTCAAATAAGTCGTTCGAACATAGTTTCTTCAAGATAATCTACCGGCATTTCGTCTCGTAGTTCAGAATTAGTCATGCAGTACATGGGGGATCTCCCCGAATACGTCCATAGTCCCCCAAAAGTAAATATGCAGTGCTGGGGGGATCTCCCAGAATACGTCCGTAGTCCCCAAAAGTAAATATGCAGTGCAGGGGGGGATCTCCCAGAATACGTCTGTAGTCCCTAATTTAAATAGGCAATATAGGGGGGACCTCCCAAAATACGTCTGCAGTCCCCAATTTAAATATGCAATGTAATCAACAAGGATAGTAATTATAATACGACATAAGACATCGTACATTGCCACAATAGGCACAAAACAATAATGATAGAAATGCAATGTATGACGAGAAAATTAGTACAAGAACTTAAATCACAAGAACAGTAGAACTCATTCACAAGGAATAACCACTTAAGAGAAATACTAAGCGTAAAGAAAACAACTTAACTAGAGAGAAACAAGACGTAGCAACAAATTACAATATTCAAGTCAAAAATAAGAAGCCAACACAACTAAATATATTCCAAGTAAAGACAAGTCGGCTAGGATATAGGTTATCCGAATTCCTTTTAAGGTTGAGAAATTACGAGACATTTTTCAACAATTCAAGTAATGGTAAACAGCAAAAGATAATAATAACTCCAATTAATGCTAAACAATTATAGGGTGAGATAATACTAATTCCAATTAAATAGGCAGCTTATGAAAAACAATATGGCATGAAGGTAGAAGGGTAGAATGTTCAGTTAAGTCAATTAAGATCAAATAAACAACAAAGTGCATCTACAAGCAAGTAGTTCTAATTTAAGCAGGTAGAGATGAAACTAGCAATCAGGAACTCAGTCATAACAATTACAACTTCATACACAGGGAATATAAGGACCTAAGAATCCTAAAAGGCCATCCTCCTACAAATAAGTCTGAGTACGCACTCGTCACCTCGCGTACACGGGCTGCAATCAACATAGAAGACTCCAATCCTAAGGGGTAATTCTCCCACACAAGGTTAGGCAAGATACTTACCTCGAAGACGACAATCCGGTACTCAAAAATGGACTTCTGGGGTGAAAAGTCCTCCTAACAGCTCGAATCCAACTATAACAACTTCAAAACACACATAAATCTTATAAGGAACTATTTCGGGTAATAATGTTTCGATCTTTACAAAAATCTAAAAATTGACTAAAAGTCTCCCCTTGGTCCCGTACCTCGAACCTGTCAAATTTTACAAAATACGAATACCCATTACAATATGAGTTCAACCATACAAAAATTATTAAATTCCGATACCATTTCGTCCCTCAAATCATGAAATTTCGTTTTGTAAATTTTCTTCAAAAACCAACATTTTCCCTTTCAAAAAACACAATTTAAATGATAAAAACAAAGACTAAGCCATGGAATATATTTAATTCTAAGTGAAGAACACTAACCCAATCGAATTGCTTGAAAACCCCACCAAGAATCGCCAAGAACCGAGCTCAAGTAGTCATAATATGATAAAAATGGTGAAACCCTCGATTTGGGAATATATTCTACCTGCCCAGATTTTTGTGCATCGCGAACGCGGAGGAATGATCGTGTTCGGGAAGAAGAAAAATGAAGGCTGCCCAGGTTGCTCATCACGACCGCGACAATGATCTTGCGAACGCGGAGAAGAAGGTGCAGAAACCTACGCGAACGCATAGGCAAGGACGCGAACACGAAGATGAAAGCGAGACTGTCCAATAATACCCTTCGCGAACGCGGTGTAAAGAGTGCGAACGCGAAGAACAAGAAACATGGTCTACGTGAACGCGGAAAGGTAATCGCGAACGCGATGAAGGATTTTTGAGGTAGTACGCATTAACACTTTGTGGACGCGAAAGGCTGTTCGTGATCGCATAGGAGGACACCAGAAGGTAGAAAATAGACGTTCAAAAATGGGAGGAATTGACCCGTGGCCCACCTAGAACACATCCGAGGCCCCCGGGACCCCGTCTAAACACACAAAAAAGTCCTACAACCTAACACCTACTCGCTCGAGGTCTCAAATAACATTAAACAACGCCAATACGACGAATCAAACCATAAATCAAACTTATGAACTCCCGAATCTTCAAACTTCTAAAATCGTTCCAAAACCTATCAATTCAACCCGGAATGACGCCGAATTTTGCAGAAAAGTCCCAATTGACATCCTGAAGCTACTACAACTCTCGAAATCACATTCTGACCCCGATATCTCAAAAAGTCAATTGTGGCCAAACTTATCCATTTTCAAAACTTCAAATTTTTCAACTTTCGCCGAATTACCTCAAATTGCTCTACAGACTTGCAAAACCAATTCTAGACGCGCGCCTAAGTCTAAAATCACCATATGAAGCTGTTGACATTACCTAAAACTCATTCCAAGGCCGTTTACACCAAAGTCAAACCTCTGGTCAAATCTCACTCCTTAAGCTTCTTAAACAAAAATCCTTTTTTCAAATCGACTCCGGATCATCCGGTAACTGAATCTAACAATGCACGTAGGTCGATATACACAATGTGAAGCTTTTCAATACCTTACGGCACCGAGCAAAGCTTACATTCTCAAAATGACAGGTCGGGTCATTACATTCTCCCCTATTAAAACAAATGCTCGTCCTTGAATGTGCCAAGATTCGCCTCGAAGTCTTCAAATCACTGAATGCAGACTTCCAACACACAACTGCGGGTAATTCCATGTCACCCCAATACATATATGCCTGAAGACATAACCTCAACTACAGTTTAGCCTTCCTACCACCACCGATAAGCCTCATACCTCAATTTCTCACCTTCTACTCATTTCCCAAAGACCCGATTCTAAATCCATATCCGTCATTAGCCACAACCAGTTGCATCAACTCATGACTTCACCCACAAGGTACGACCACACAATATAACACATCACACATAGGCCTATAATAACGCTTCTGATCACACTAGCTGCCCGAAATCGACTGAACACTGGCAATAAACCTCGTATCTGAAGAACTTTGTCTCAACCTCTCATAACACTGATAACGATGAAAGAAACACAAAGATCTCATTATTAGACACCCGAACCAAAAAATCCGCAATTAACATCACCGGTCACACACCCCGCAAGCTAAAACTCAAGAAGCACAAAGCGAAAATGACTGAACATGAAAAGAGAACTCATAAGGAAACTATCAAAAAAGCCCGATAGGCACTACTCTCTATCAGTACTGATCCACGGCCGATATAACAAGGAAAGAATGAAAACATGTAAACAAATCATAAGGATCCCATCCTGATAAAATTTCCACCGTGGTACTCAGCCTTGTCAAAACATATTGAATCACAAAATATCACGAGAGTCTCGCCCTCAACTCTAGATCACATACCAAATATATATCATACCAATTGAGATCTCCCACTAACTCATCTCGACTAATAAAATCATAACGCTCACTTAACTCACATCTCGATAGAGTATCAAATCACAACTCGTAAACAAAATACTTAGGAAAATCACATTAAGCCTACCATGACAATAACAAGAACTCACTTCTAGTCTCACCACTCTCGATGATGAATGAAAACAACGATAGACACGTGCTACCATTTTTTGAATCTCCCAACATGAGCAGACATGAAAAATAGAGAGCAAAGTATAAAACTCACTCCTAAATGAAACAACAAATAAGGGAACTCGTCCCGACCAGCAGAACTATAATGAAATACAAATGGTGTCCCTATGCAACAATCAAACATACCTGTGTGATAACATCTAACACAACGGCCTCCAGTCTACTATACGAAACACATTAACGGGTCAGGCCTCCCCCTCTTGGGCGCCCTTTACTCACCTGAATACCCTGCTGTGACGCACTTGCCTAAGTCCTAGGACAATCTCTCGCCCAGTGACTGGTATCTCCACACTCAAAACAACCTCTCTACCGACGTGGCTGTGGAAACCGTGCAATACGGGTACTCTGAGACCTATAAGTACCTGAAACCCATGCAAAGCCGGTAATGCAAACCGAACTGGCTGACCCATAAAACCTCTACCATGTTGTACCCTGCCCCCATAATAAGGACCAGTAGATCTCTCCGGCATATGAGGCCTCCTCTCTTCCTTGTACTCTCTCTCTTGAACTCGTCTGTCCTCTCGCTCCCGGTCCCACATACCCTCTAACCGGCGAGTGATCCCTACTACCTGCTGAAACGAGACATCTGACTCCAACTCTCGAGTCATGTTGAACTGAATATCATGCATGAGCCCCTCAATGAATCTACAGACTTTCACCCTAACTGTAGCAACCAAGTGAGGTACATATCTAGCCAACTCACTAAATCCGACGGTGTACACAGCCCTGACGCAACTGCTCAAACTCCACGCGCCATGCCTCTCGGAGGGACTGAAGTGCAAACTCCCTCAAGAACATCTCTTAAGACTGACCCCATGTAGGTAAAGCTGACTCGGCTGGGCTACCCAACTCATATGCTCGTCACCACTGAAAAACTGCTCCTCTGAGCTGAGAGGTGAAAAAAGAAACCCCGTTCGTCTCCACAATACCTGTAGTATGAAGAGTGCGGTGACACTCCTCCAAGAAACCCTGAGCTTCATCTGTCGCCAATCCACTAAAAGTAGGAGGGTGGTATTCCTTGTACCTGTCAATTCTAAGTTGTTCCTCTTCAGATATTGCTGCCCCAACCACGCGCTGAACTAGGTCCCCCGGCTATGCTGCCATGACACCTGGAACCTGACCAACATGATCCCTCTGCTCTGGAGGTAGGCGGCGGGAGTCTGAGCCCCTCCCACGATCCGTGAAGTAGCTGGTGCACCCGGAATCCATCCCGCCTGAGTCAATATAGAAATTATACTCAAGACCTGTGCCCAGGTCTCCTGAAGTTCGGGCATAACAACAGGCGCCTCTAGTGCCTGTTCCCCAACTGGAACTGTTGGCGACTCCTCAACGACTGCTCTGGTAGGTGTCCTAACTGTGGCTCGTGCTCCTCGTCGGCTTCTGACTCTTCCCCTAGCTACATCCATCTCGGGGGTAACATCATCAAGAACCATAGCTCGTATCCTCACCATTGGTGAGAGAATGGAATGATAAATTTCAAATTTCAAGATCAAGGAACTCGCACGATGGAATGAAGGAAGTGAAATTGTCCTAATAGTTTCGTAGCCTCTCAAAGATAAGTACAGACGTTCCGTACCAATCCGCAAGACTCTACTAAACTCATTTATGACTCGTAGCACCTATGAACCTAGGGCTCTGATACCAACTTGTCACAACCCAAACTTCCCTATGTTGGGTATCGTGATGGCACCTAGTCTTAAGGGTTAGGTAAGCCTAATATTAAGTAAACATAAATCATAATATCAAAAATTTTAAATGCTTTTGAAATAACTCTCTATACATTGCATATCTTCCCAAAACTCGGCGAATACAAGTCATAAGCTTTAAAGAATTTACACTAAATTTTGTAATTACCACTGTTCAGAATAAGTACAACAGTGTATGAATAAAAATATAAGACGGCAACTACGAAACCGCAAACACTGAAGTGGTTCTACCTTGAGTCTCCACAACAGCAACCGCGCTGCTAATAATCGATCGGTCGGCTATGCAAAACCTGGAACCTGAACAAAAATTTGCAGAAGTGTAGAATGAGCACACCACAGCGGTGCCCAGTATGTATTCAAGACTAACCTCGGTGAAGTAGTGACGAAGACTAGTCAGGACACCCACTAGTATAATAAATTAAACATGCATAATCATAGGAAGGACAGGACATGACATCTATCTAATGACTACACAACATAATTAACAACATAACAAATACAATGTGGAAAGAAATACAACGAATAACAACGGAACATCATAATAATACACAGAAGAATGGACGAGAGCACAAGCCAAAAACCGGAAACCACAATACAGTAAGAACAAATAGTAACTCAGCATTGTAATAGTTTTCCACATCAGGCCTTAGCCAACAACCCCAAGAAATTAGTCAAATCTTCGAGTGTAATTTTTCACCCGCGAGTTTATATTGAAAGCTTTTACAATATAATCATTTCAAATAGAAAATTTCTTTTGAAATATACTTCCTCCGAATATAAATATATTTTTCAAAAAGAAAATCCTCAAACGTAATTTCTTCAAGATAAATGCTTTTCAAATATACTTTTTCAATAAATGTCTTTCAAACAGAGTCTTCTGCAAGATAAATACTTTTCAAATAATATCGTTCGAACATAGTTTCTTTAAGATAATCTACGGCATTTCGTCTCGTATTTCAGAATTAGTCATGCAGTACATGGGGGATCTCCCAGAATACGTCCATAGTCCCCCAAAAGTAAATATGCAGTGCTGGGGGGATCTCCCAGAATACGTC
>ML403057.1:192865-233815 GCA_005239525.1 Nicotiana knightiana
CCCCCCCCTTTCTCCCTTTGCAGCGGAAGTCAGGGTTTCAACATTCATTGGGACAACACATTTCCTTTTGGGAAAGGGGTACAGAAGTTGAAGAGTCGCTACCTACGGATTTAAGGTGCATTAGGGAACCTATTGCAAATAACTCATATAAACTGATTTTACGCTACCAGAGATTGGGTTAGGGCTTGAAATTACCTTGAGGGGAAGGTGTTAGGCACCCCTCGAAGTCCACAACGGTAGGTCCCGGCCAAACTTATTTTGTGAATTAGTCATTAAACAAATAAAGCAATCTAAGCACACATATGTATAAAAAGAATATGGGAAGTCCTAACTTTATTAGCCTATAGGATCACATTTGTACAATACCCGATAAACTTTCCTCAATGAGAGGTGTTACACATGGCATTAGCGCGCAGGTCATCATATCCTTTACTACCCAATTACCCTCCCCTTAGTGGTTATATAGGTGATTCTTGATTAAACGAACTTTACGCGTGCACTACCCATCCCTTCCTTATGGACCTGGAGATATTTAGGGCCTCTAATTTAGGCAGTTCTCGACTCTCCTACGGTATCTAAAGGAGAAAATATAAGTGACAATAAATAACAAGTAGGATTGTCGAGTAAAAGAAACAATTAAGGGGCTCGTATTTACCTTCACAAATAAATAAATAATTAGCACGTCTCAAATAGCAAGATTTAAGATGTTTTAGAAAAGGTCATAGAGCAGGATATATAGATGAGTAAACAGAATATATGCAACATTGTGTCGAACCGAGGTAATAAAGAATCAGTTTGCCAACTTCTTTTAGGACCTGTTGAATCTGGGAAATTCACAAATAATTAAACAAAGCAGAGTTCTACCAATTTTTATAGGAATTTTAATTACTTACAGGATTGCCTAGGTGTGGTTCTGAGATACCCTATAAACATGGTATCTAACTGTAATCAAAATTCTAAAAATCGATTTAAAACAATCAGTTCGAGTTTGTTATGTCCTACAAGCATGTTTTCTAGGTACTGAACATTATGAAACTGGTTTTATTTATCCCTATAACATGATATCTAGGTGTTAGGATTGCTTTTGAACTTACTTTTATAGACAGAATAATTACTGATTTATGCGATGTAGACATGGTTTTAAAGCGAATGCAATAACAGTCCTAAAGCAGGGTTTCTAATGCACATAAAGAATGCATGTGTTTATTAGGTAGAATTATAGTAGTAGCTTAGTAACAAACTTTCTATGTGGTCATGATTATGCAGAAAGTGTGGAAAGCAGAATTTTAGAACATAATGTGCCTATAACATGTTTTCTAGTATGCCAAACAATCTTAAAGCATGGTCTCTAATGCAGACAAATAATCCTAAGAACATGATCTCTAATGTAGTCACATAATCCTAAGAACATTATCTCTAATGCAAGCAAATATCTATAATAAACCTAAGGGCATGATTTCTACCCAGCTTCCCCACAAAATTTATATAAGAATCCCTCCCTTTTTACTAATTTCCCCAATATCTGCTTCCAAGGATTATTATTACAGACCATAAAATGAATTACAGAATAAACAAAAGCTATGACATAGGGAGTCTGACTAGGCCCAACATGAACCTGGAAATACCAGGCCTTCAAACAGTCCAAGATGCCAAAGTCTCATAGTGTCCAATAGGGGTATCCTGGTGCATCAAAGTTCAGAAGGGCCTCAGGGACCCTGGAAAATGATCACACCAAGACCTTTCAAATAGAGAAGTGATTATGTGAAATGTGGAAGGGTTAGCCCCAGTGTGCCAGAGTTCGGAGGAATCTCATGGATTCCTAGGCAGTAAACACACTAGAGGGACAAAATCTTAAGTAATTTAAGAGTAGGAGTGACAGTGCTTGACATAGTTGGAATAAATTTTGGAAAACGGTATAGGAGTAAAACACTTAGGAGTGAGAAAAGTATTTCATGAGTGGACACAGTTTGGAAAAAACATATTAAGAGTGAAAATATTTTTTGATAACAATTCTGGAAAAAAGAAAGATTCAATAAACAACGGCACAACCATAAACTTAGAAGTGCCCAGATTCAACTCAATTCGTTAATTAACTCTAGGTGAGGACAAGCAATTGTACAGATAGGGATCATGGGTTGGGAACACATGAATCAGAAAAAAAAACAAGAGAGAGCACATTGAGCAACAAGGACAGACAAGGGTTATTTTTCATTCAGCAAACAAATTCATAGAATTAGAACATAGACTACTGATTTAGAGTCTTAACAGGGAAATCATACTTGATGCTAAAGTGGTAGTAAGGCATAGAGACTAAGTATAAGCATGGTCATGCTGAGGACAGGGGTCTAACTGAACTGGTCATACCAGTTGAAGTCAATGGACATCAAAGATAAAAGCATATAGCATAAAAATCCAACATATTGATTTAAGGAAGTAAACAGGAAGGACTAGGAGCCTAAACTGAATAACATGCTGATTGAGGCAATAAACATAGAAGAGTGAATTTAAACATGTTGATCAAAGCAGTAAACGAGAAAGGACACAAAATTAATGTGCAATGGTTATACTAATACATAAAGACATAGCCTTAATAGAAGTGAAGCAACAAAGAGCACATATATTTAAACTTCATATTAGAAGGAATGGAATTAGGAGATAAAACATACCAGTTAAGGAAGCAAAACACAAAATAAAGTAGGTAGAATTCCACAGTCTAGCCTTGGCTTTCAGCCGGCTAGACAAGCAATGAGCACAAGTAGAAGAAAGAGAGATGAGAGAAAAAGTTTTTCTGTGTGTGTATATTTGAACTGTATGTTCGTGTGTTTAAGAGGTAGAAGAAGAGTGTATATATAGCACATAGGGAGTGAATCAAAATAAGGTAAAAGATCACAGTTCAATCAATTAGGAGCAATTAATCAGTTATGGAATCAATTCTATAGGGGAGTCCGGAATAGAATCCTTACTTGGGGGTAATCAATTAACGGTCAAAATAGGGGGTCCAATTAAGGTAAGGACTCAAAAACATTCTATATAGTTAGTCAGTAGAAATCCCAAAACCATACTGATAACTAATTAAGGCTAGTATGATCAATTAAGGTCACAAATAAAGAAAAAAAATAAAATCTCAACACACACTGATTTTAACAGGACAATTAATAGGAATCAATCAGTAAAATCTTCAAAGAATACTGATTTTATAGGAAAGAGTTATTTAGATTACCTAAATAGAAATCAATTAAGTAAAACCTCACAGAAATACCGGATTTAAAATTAAAAGATGGTTCGAATCCTTAATAGAGATCACTTAGGGAAAAAATCCCAAAGAATACTGATTTAACAGGGAAACGTTTGAATCCCTAAATAGAATCAGTTAGTACAACTGATTCACAGAAATCAACATAGTAAATAAAAAAAAAAAAGAAATCAGGGTAACCATTAAAAACACCTAGGGTTCAAGCATACATACAAAGATTAACCAATGCGTAAAGAGATGAACATATTAAACATTGAAAGTAGAAAATCTTTTGAAAAAGGTCTGGTAAGAACCCTAGTTTTAGAAAGAGTGACTGAAAAATTTAAACAATTAATTAAAACAAGAAATGTTTAAAGGAAAACACTCAATAATACTAGAATCACTTCAGATCTATAAAGATCTGAGAAGATTCGCACAGTAGTGAAACTAGGATTTTCAAAAAAATAGCAGAGATGAAGAGAATCGGTCAAAACCCCATGGATTCGTATTAAAAATAAGATGAAACCCATACTCACAAACGGAAATGGCCTGAGACAGGACGGTAACCAAGTTTCAGGCAAGATCAGGTTGAATCTCCACGAGATTCTTCTGAGGACTCATGAAATCAAATAGCCAGAGAGTATAAGAGACCAGTGGTGGTCGGAGAGTGCACGGAAACACCATAGAATGGAGGTTCTCGCCGGTGACGTCGATTAGGGTTAGGGTGAGTTGAGAGAGAATTAGAGAGGTGAGGAAAACGAGTGACGGCGGAACTGAAGAGAATGAGGGGGGTTAGGGTTAGTTAAGTATTAATAAGGTAAGTTTAATCGTGGACCATTGATCTAAAAGATCAATGGTCTTTAATCATGGACCGTTGATCTAAAAGATCACAGCCACGATTAAAGGGATTGGGTCGGGTGTATACATATTGGGCTTTAAGGGGTTTGGGCTTGTTTTATTAAGGGGTTTGAGATAATTTTAAAGAGGTTAGGTCTAAAAATAAAAAGGCTATTTGTTAAATACCCAAATAATTGATAAAAAATAATTTATAAAATAATTAACATATTATAAAAAAGTAATTTTCATGCAAAGAAATGTTTTAATATAATTACTCGATATTTAAAACATATAACGAGCTATTTTCTGATAAAATAATGTAATAACGCAAGCATGGGCCATAATTGCAAAGTCATTGCAATTGTAACCCAAAAAATATAAATATGGCTATTTATGAAATAATTTAAGTTTAATATAAATACAAATAGCAATATTAAGCCATGCAATCGTTATAAAGTTATTCGTGATGCAATTTATAGTTATTTATATAAATAAGATACTAGGATAAATTAATTAAAAATCCTTAAAAAATGTAAAAATTATGAAAAAATAACAATTGATGCTAATTCATAGTTCTGAAGGTATATATACATTTTGAAAGATATTATAGGGAAAAATTGGGTATTAACAGCTGCCCCTCTTTACCCGGGAAGGATGAAAGAGTTGTCGGGTAAAGACATGATGGCCAATTTTGACCGAGTAGGGTGATTTGAGAGACACAGGCCGCACTCTCGTTTCTGAGTTGCCTACATATCCCTGGTTTTACAGGAATCAGGCCGTGTGTAGTTCTGGATTCACTAGCAGAATATACCGATGAAGAACATACACAAGGTTTTGAAATAGGTGAAACAATTGCGGTTAAGTTTGAGATAGTATGAAGGAACTGGAGCGGGATTGCTCCTGTTGGGGTAGTGGTTGCTCATCGGGTCACCTGCAAGTAAAGAGATACTACAAGCTTATATTTGCATATAAATTTAAAAATGATGCAGATTCCCTTCGGACCATGCAAAATCGTCTTTGGACGGTTGAGGATGACGTCCTTAGACCATGATGTTCTGGGCCATGAATTGTTCAGTGAGGGATTCACAGGCCATGATATGATGTTCTCGGTCAATGAAAATGGTGCCTCCGAACCATGACACCTTTGAATAATGATATGCAAATTTGAAAGATCCTCAGGCCATGACATGGTGTCTTCCGACTATGAGGATGATGCCTTTAGACTATGATGCCTTTGGACAAGTTGGCGATATTTAAGCCCATGAGATTCAAAAATATGATGTCAAGAGCAACGAGACAAGGCTTAGTCTTGTGAAGTTGAGGGCAGAGCTTAGCCCGAAAGAAGACAAAATAGATAGTTCCGGAGAGACAGTGCTTAGTCTTGGGCAAATAACAGGCAATGATTAGCCTTGTGCTATTAGAAGGCAATGCTCAGACTTATGCAAGTAGGAGGCAGAGCTTAGCCTCATGCAGGATTTGAGATAGAGCTTAGTCTCGTGCAGATAGAAGGCAATGCTTAGCCTAATGAAAGGGAGAGACAGAGCTTGGTCTCATGCAACTAGAAGGCAGTGCTTAGCCTTATGCAAGATTAAGGACAGGGCTTAGTCCCATGCAAATAGAAGGCAGTTCTTAGCCTTATGTAGATAGGAGGTAGGGCTTAGCCTCATGCAGGATGTGAGACAGAGCTTAGTCTCATGCAAGATTCGGGGCAGGGCTTAGCCCCATGCAAAGTGAAGGCAATGCTTAGCCTTATGAAAATAAAGAGGCAGGGCTTAGCCTCATGTAGGATGTGAGACAGAGCTTAGTCTCATGCAGGATTTGGGACAGGGCTTAGTCCCATGCAAAGTGAAGGAAATGCTTAGCCTTATACAAATAGAGAGGCAGGGCATAGCCTCATGCAAATGTGAGACAGAGCTTAGTCTCATGCAGGATTCGGGACATGGCTTACTCCCATGCAAAGTGAAGGAAATGCTTAGCCTTATGCAAATAAAGAGGCAAGACTTAGACTCATGTAAATGCGGAGGAAATGCTTAGCCTCATGCAAGATTCGGGACAGGGCTTATTCCCATGCAAATAGAAGGCAGTGCTTAGCCTTATGCAGATAGGAGGCAGGGCTTAGCCTCATGCAGGATGTGAGACAGAGCTTAGTCTCATGCAAGATTCGGGACAGGGCTTAGTCCCATGCAAAGAGAAGGCAGTGCTTAGCCTTATGCAAATATGAGGCAGGGATTAGCGTCATGCAAGATTTGGGACAGAGCTTAGTCCCATGCAGATAAAGCATATGATAGCAGAGCATTTCTTAGCTGGAAGTGGATTCTGTATCGTGGTTGTTATGAAGGTTGTGATTTCGAGGCGTGTATATTCTTCGTTCCTGCATTCAAAGAAAAATTATGAGTTTTGTGAGGGGAGTTTGATCCTGTTCAAACATTGGGGGTAGCGTTTGCTAAACAGAGTTATTTCACAAACGAGCATGCACAATTTTCAAAGACGTAGTAAAAAATATATCTTTAAGAAATTTGTTAGATGAACCGGTGACTGTGACACGATCCGAGACATTTCGAATTCTCTTGCTATAGAATTTTGAGGGTCCTCCTCAAAATTCTACCCCAGTTAGCTGGACAAACATCTCTGACTGTTGTACATGCTGTGATCGACTGAACTTGCTTCGGAATTTTGAGGGTCCTCCTCAAAATTCTGCCTCAATTTATGATTGGGGGGGGGGGGGGATAATATTTTTATTGAATTGTGATTGAACCCATAAGGCTTCCTACATATCCCCTCTTAAACGGGAATAAGTTCGGGTGTAGTTCAACTTACATCATTTTCGGAAAACATAAATAGTTACACATAGTATTGCTTGACTGCATTTGAATTGATCAGTTTTTGTTCTCCGTCCATTTCTTCAAGTATGAGGGCTCCTCCTGTCAATACCCTATGAACCATGTAAGAACCCTGACAATTGGGAGAGAATTTCCCTATGGCTTCATCCTGATGCGGAAAGATCTTCTTCAACACCAGTTGCCCCGGTGTGAACTGTCTCGGCTTGACTCTTTTGTTGAAGGCTCTAGACATTCTATTCTGATAAAGTTGTCCACGACATATTGCATTCATCCCCTTTCTGTCTATGATGGCTAGCTGCTCATAACATCTTCTTATCAATTATGCGTTACTGAGCTCAGCTTCTTGTATGATTCTCAAGGAATGGATCTCTACTTCGGCGGGAATAAAGCTTCAGTACCATAAACCAGCAAGTAGGGAGTTTCCCCGGTTGATTTGTGGACTGTGGTATGGTATCCCAGTAAAGCGAATGGTAGCTTCTCGTGCCATTGTTTATGATTTTCTACCATTTTCTTCAGTATCTTGATATTCTTGTTGAGGGCTTCTACAGCTCCATTCATTTGAGTTATGTATGTTGTGGAATTCTTGTGCTTGATTTTGAAAGTCTCGCACATGACTTTCATCAGATCACTGTTGAGATTGGCGGCATTGTCAGTGATGATGGATTCTGGAACTCCGAATCGACAAACAATTCGATCGCGGACAAAATCTGCCACAACCTTCTTAGTCACTGCTTTGTCGGATGCCGCTTCGACCCATTTGGTGAAGTAATCAATAGCTACCAAGAAGAATCGGTGCCCATTTGAGGTGGTGGGCTCTATTGGACCAATGACATCATTCCCCAGGTGGCGAATGGCAAAGTTAAGCTTGTTGCATTGAGCTCATTTGGAGGAACTTTTATCATATCTGCATGTACTTGACATTGGTAGCATTTTCGGACATACTGGATGCAATCTATCTCTATGGTCATCCATAAATAATCGGCCTTGAGTATATTCTTGGCCAAGACAAAGCCATTCATATGTGGGCCGCAAGTCCCATCATGTATCTCCTCAAGTAGTTTAGAAGGTTCTTTTGCGTTGACACACCTTAGTAATACCAAATCAGGAGTTCTTCTTTACAGGGTTCCTCCGTTGTGGAAGAAATTATTGGACAACCTCCGAAGCGTATGTTTCTGAGTATGATTTGCATGCTCCGGGTATTCTCCTTTTTCCAAATATTCTTTGATATCGTGGAACCAAGGTTTTTCCGTCTGTTTCTTCTTCAACATGGGCACAATATGTTAACTGGCTATGGATCCTTACTGGGATAGGATCAATGAAGTTCTTGTCGGGATGCTGTAACGTGGATGACAAAGTGTCCAATGCATCGACAAACTCGTTCTAAATCCTAGGAACATGCCTAAACTATATCTTCGTGAACCTCTTCTTCAATTCCTGCACATGGTGCAAATATGGCAATATCTTGGAATTCTTGGTGGCCCATTCTCCTTGTACCTGGTGTACAAGCAAATCTGAATCACCGATTACTAGCAGCTCTTGAATATTCATGTTGATGGCCATGTTGAGTCCTAGTATGCAGGCTTAATACTCTGCCATGTTGTTGGTGCAAAAGAATCTGAGTTTAGCAAATACGGATAATGTTGGCCAAATTTCGATACCAAAACGGCTCCAATGCCGACTCCTTTGAAGTTTGCCCCTCCACAAAAGAACATCCTCCAACCGTCATAGGATTCAACAATGTCTTCTCCTATGAATAGTACCTTTTCATTGGGAAAATACGTTTTCAGGGGTTCGTATTCTCCATCCACAGAGTTTTCAGCAAGATGATACGCCAGTGCCTATCCTTTGACCGCTTTCTAAGTCACATAGACAATGTCGAATTCACTCAACAGAATTTGCCACTTAACCAGCTTGCCAGTGGGCATGGGCTTCGTAAAATACTTCAAGGGATCCATTCTTGATATGAGGTATGTTGTGTAAGCATAGAAATAGTGCCTCAGCTTCTGAGTTATCCAGGTCAAAGCGCAACAAGAACGTTCCAATAGAGAGTACCGCGCTTCATATGGAGTAAACTTCTTACTCAGGTAATAGATAGCATGTTCTTTCTTCCCTATCTCGTCATTCTGCCCCATAACGCATCCGAAGGCTCCATCTAGCACTGCAAGGTAGAGTAGCAAGGGTCTACCTGGATCTGGAGGGACCAAGACTGGTGGTGTTAATAAGTACTCTTTGATATTGTCGAAAGCCTTTTGAAAATCTTCAGTCCAACTAGTAGCAGCATCTTTCTTCAACATCTTGAAATTGGCTCATATATAACTGTGGACTGGGCTATGAACCTGCTGATGTAGCTTAGCCATCCCAGGAAACTCATTACATCCCTCTTACTCTTTGGTGGTGGCAGCTCCAGGATGGCTTTGACTTTTGATGGACCCAATTCTATCCCTTGGCAGCTGATGATGAACCCAAGCAACTTTCCGACAGGAACCCCGAATGCACTTTTTGTGGGGTTTAATTTCAGGTTGTACTTTCGCAGTCTGTCGAAGAACTTCCTCAAATCTGATATATGATATGTGGCTTTCTTTGACTTGATGATGATGTTTTCCACATACACCTCGATCTCCTTATGTATCATGTCATGAAAGATGGTAGTCATAGCCCTCATGTAGGAGGCTCCAGCATTCTTTAGGCCGAATGGCATCATCTTATAACAGTACACTCCATATGGTGTAATGAAAGTCGTTTTCTCAGCATCCTCTTCGTCCATCCAAATCTGATAGTAACCGGCGAAACAATCTACAAATGAATGGCGTTCATGTTTGGCAAAATTTTCGATTAAGATATGTATGTTTGGAAGCGGGAAATCATCCTTTGGGATGGCTCTGTTGAGATCCCGATAATGGATACAGACTCTGACCTTCCCATCCTTCTTTGGAACTGGAACGATGTTGGCTAACCAAGTTGGGTATTCAACCACCCTGAGGACCTTGGCCTTAATCTGCTTAGTAACCTCCTCCTTTATTTTCAGACTCATATCAGGCTTGAATTTCCTGAGTTTCTTCTTCACTGGCAGACACATCGGGTTTGTGGGCAAATTATGAGCCACAATAGTCGCACTCAATACAGTCATATCATCGTATGACCATGCAAATATGTCCTCATACTATTTCAAGAACTGTGTGTACTCTTCTTTTTCTTACGGCAATAAGTGGATGTTGATGCGGGTCTCCTTGACAGTTTCAGAATCTCCCAAGTTGATTATTTCAGTTTTGTCCAGATTGGACTTAGGCTTGTTTTCAAATGATTCTACTTCTCTGACAATTTCTTCGGGTATGACATCTTCTTCCTCCAAATCACTATCCTTTTGTTGTGTTGTCTTATTACATGTCACAGTTTTTGGTTCATCGAGATATGAAATAGTAATGTTGTGCAGATAACAATATGAGAGAAAAATGGTAATAAATATTGATTCATTGAAAGAGTCAAACAAAATGCATTTTTTCAATAATTAAAACATCATTTTGGAACATTTGGAAATATTATTTAAAACAAATGCAAAAGGGAAATCATAATTTTCTCAGAAAATAGATAATGTTGTTCAGCCTTGCTGCCCCGGGACTCGTCGGGCTCTAGATGGTCTGATATTCCAATTCTTGAGGAATGATCCTCTTTCCACAGCTCGGATGGTAGGGCCTTCCTATTCCTCCTCCCCAACAATCACGCAACAATCCATGTCGTCATCTTCCAGGAACCGATTTCTCAAGGCTGCCAGTGATTCTTCCTCCTCTGATCCCCATATGACGTCGATTTTTTGGAAAGTCTAACTCAAGTGCGGTATAGGCTGCTCCAGTGGGTAGTACGGACAACGCCATGGTTGCGACCAGTCATTGTATTCTTGCCAGGTGTACTGATTTCCCAACCCGAAAGTGCTACCATGGCATTTTGGCTGTATTGGCTTGGTGATGCCCTGAAGATTTTTACCAAGACCTTTGCCAGTCTCATACCCTCTCCAGTTCATCATGCTTGCTATCTTGCTATCCCACCATTTATCTTTGTCGATTGCGTTAACCCGCTCGACATAATGATAAGTTTCTCCACCTAGGCTTCTTCTATTTTCAACCACCGGGATGGTTTGACAGGTGTAGATGGGGTTTCTTCCATCTCCATGGATAATCACTTCTTGGTGGTTCCACTTGAACTTCACCACTTGATGCAAGGTTGATGCTACAGCCCCAGCGGCGTGTATCCATGGTCGTCCCAATAACAGATTGTAGGATGCAGATATGTCCAATACATAAAACATGACATCAAACCACGTAGGGCCCATCTGTAGACAGAGATTAATTTCCCCGATGGTAGCTCTCTGAGACCCGTCGAACGCGTTCACATTCATAGTCCCCTCTCGGATCTCATACAGACCTTTGTCCAACCTTTTAGTGTTGTCAATGGGAAAATATTGAGACTGGATCCCCCATCGATCAGAACCCTAGCAATGAAGTTGTCTTCGCATGGCACTGATATGCAGTGCCCTATTGTGATTCAAACCCTCACGTGGCAACTCGTCCTCGTGAAAAGTGATTTTGTGACTTTCCAGCACCTGCCCCACCATATTAGCCATTTCTCTGCAGGTGATGTTATTAGGTACGTATGCTTCACTCAAAGCCTTTAGGAGAGCATTCTTGTGTACTTCTGAATTTTGTAACAGTGACAAGATAGATATCTGAGTAGGAGTCTTGTTCATATGATCGATGACTGAATACTCCCTCGCTTGCACTTTCCTCCAGAGGTCATTCGGGCCTGTTTCAATAATGGGCGGTCTGTTAGAGGCTTGCTTGCTGGATTCTCCCAAATGCTCCAGTGTATAGACTCTTCCAGTCCTAGTCATCCCTTGCGCAACACCAGATTCTCCCATTTTGGTCTTTTATTTTCTTTTAGCTTCGGCCACATAATCCCATGGTACAGCCTTGGTGTCGAAAGGCAGTGTGGTTTATATTGTCGCTGTGAATGGTGCGGCTACCTC
Organism: Nicotiana knightiana; assembly: GCA_005239525.1. Lineage (NCBI taxonomy): Eukaryota > Viridiplantae > Streptophyta > Magnoliopsida > Solanales > Solanaceae > Nicotiana > Nicotiana knightiana. Next base: position 204,792 of record ML403057.1, read on the forward strand.
CACCTCGAATGGAATAGGTGCAGCTGCAGGTGGTGCTACCTCAACTTCAAATGGGACTGATGCAGTTACCTCGACCTCCACTGGCGGCTGTATCTGCACTATGATGGGGTTGAGTGTGACTGCGGGTTTCTTAGGATCGTCGCCCTCTTTGATAAGCCCAATTTACCCCTCGGGATCCCATTCCTCATCTGTTTCTATCACGTTGATACCTTCACCCCTATGATCTGGGAGGGTGTAATTGCAGACATTAGGCGCAGCTTCCTTCACCTGGATGACCTTGTTGTCAATCAAAGTCTGGATCTTATCCTTCAGTGCTCGACATTCGTCAATGGTGTGCCTTTTCATGCCAGAATGATATGCACAAGTCTTATTTGGGTTGACCCATTAGGATGAGTTCTCTATGGCCACATCAGGGATGTGAGTGCTTGGGTAGTTTTGACGAGTTGGAGGTGACTGAAAATGAGATGGTTGGGAATCATAAGTCTGATAAGCGTTGGCTGGTTGGGAATATCAGTGAGATGAGGGTTGATATGTGGGTGGAGATGATGGTTGATATATGGGTGGAGGTGATGGTTGATATGTGGGTAGAGGTGCTTGGTATGCAAGTGGGGAGGTTCGATATACAAATGGAGTTTTGGGTCCTTGGGCGGCCATTACTGCTCCCACGTCCTTCTTCTTTGATATGCCCTCTGACTGTAGTGCTTTATTAGTGACCTGCAATGCCTTGAAGTTGGTTACCATCCTGTTTTTGATGCCCTCTTCGATCCTTTCCCCGAGTTTGATGATATCTGAGAACTTATGGTTTTCGATGACCATCAACCATTCATAGTATTGTGGATCTTGTGCTCTGACGAAGAACTTGTTCATATGTTCCTCATCCAATGCCAGTCTGACTTTGGCTGCTTCTGACCTCCATCGAGTAGCATACTCGCAGAAAGTCTCAGTAAGATTCTTCTTAAGGTTCTGAATGTAGAAGACATCTTGTGCATGCCCTGTGTTGATTCTGAATCTGTCCATGAAATCAGACGTCATATTCACCCAGTTGGACCATTTCTTAGGATCCTGGCTGATGTACCAGGACAAGGCATCTCCCATAAGACTCCTTATAAAAGCTTCATCCGGATCCTTTCATCCTTTTCGATCCCAACAAGCTTGTCACAATAGGACCTTAGATGAACCCTGGGATCACCTGTCCTATCAAACATCTCGAACTTGGGAGGTTTGTAACCCTCCGGTAGTTCTACATCCGGCTATATGCATGGGTATTCATAGTTTAGACCTTCTATCCCATTGCCTCCTTCCACGCCTTGAACCCGACTGGTTAACTTCTTGAGCTCCTCGGCCAAGTTCTTAATGAGCACGTCATTTTCAGCAGATTCCGGTGCATAGGATATGGGTTGAGTGGAGTGAGGTAGGGTCTCCACGTATATAGGGTTGTTTTGGTGGTCTGGAGTTTGGGTATAGTGGTGATCATTGGTGGAGTTCTGGGGTTCGGGAATGACAGGTGGAGTATTTTGTGGGGTATGGTTGGTGTTTTGCCGGTACTGTGGTGGGATAGTTTGATTTTATGGTGGGGCTGCATAATGGTGAGGTGTAGGAAGATTTTGTGGGTGCTTGTTGGGTGTGTTTTTAGGTGGTGCCGGGTTCTGAGGGTTTGGATGACTGATGTCTGGGACATTGAGTGAGAAGGATAGGTTTGCTACATTTCGGACATGCTCGAGCTCACTGTGGAGTTCTAGTATTTTCTATTCAAGTCATGACACTGCATCATTTGGGTCCTAAGTACCCCGACCATCAGAAGATTCTGCATGTTCAACATGTGTAGTGTTTTCTTTTCTGGTGTTGTTCAAATCTTCCATCTTTGCTTTTCCTTTGCCTTTTGGTGGACTAGGAGGAGGAGAAAGTGGAGGGCCCCTGGATCTTGTATGATAAGCTGATGATGTCAGTATGCACGAACCAACCTTTGGGGAACGGGAATAATCAAAAGAAACAAAAACAAAAGGTAGTCAAGTCAGTAAGGGTTCTGAAAAGAATATTTGCAGTATTTAAACACATATTGCAGAAAGATAAACTCGTGTCCTGATTTAGAAGCCTCGTTGTGCCAGAGGTAGGCCTAGCGACAAGTTGATTTGGAGAACTTAAATGCCAATAAATGCCTCATTTCATTAATATAAAAATAGATGAATCCCAAAATGACACTAAGATAATAAAGTCACCATTGGCACTTGGCCTTATTACATTTAAGAAAGCAAATAAATCTAGTCTACTTGGCCACCTTCCATGGACTTGATCTTTCTAACTCCATCAACCATATTCCCCAGCTCGTGCAGACCCAGCAGCAGGTAGGCTCTAGTCAGATGTCCTCCCTCGCTCCTTTCAGCATTTTGGCGGTCGTCGATCCTCTTTATTATTTTACCTTCCAGCTCCACCAAACCTCGCTCCAGATATTATAAACTTTTCTTGGAGGTGATAGCCATTTCTTTCCATCCATTGATCAGCCTCATAACTGTTTCGTGTATCTCCCGATGTTCAGTCTCGGAGTCATGAACCATATTGCGCGGTCTGTTGTATTTGACTTAGGGCTCGGCATCTTCATTTATTATCCTGTTTCCCCGACCGGTTCCTGGCTTCACTATCCCATCTAGGTTGTCTTCTAACCATGCCGGGTAGAAGGGTTCACACCCAGCGTGATACCTGTCTGGATCAGTGGTGTTCTTTTCCATAATGATCTTGTAATGCCACATATGCTGAGCTTGGCATCTGTAAGGGATGTCGTCGTCTTGAAAGTCTTCTCTGAAATGGTTCATCTTTGTAAGCCGCGGTATGACCTGCTTCCTGCTTGCTTGCCTCATAACCCGGATGGGAACATAAGGGTGTATCCCTCTTAACCCAATCAACACTAAGTGAGGAGCGTCCTTAGACCTGATGATGAACTCATCAGTTGGGAACCATTCAAACATCCACTGTACTTGCTCTTCGGTCAGATTGTCGAAGAACTCTACCCATTCTTTGGAACTTTCTAGTTAAGCAAACCTGTCCAGAATGTAGGTCATCCTCTTGGGGTGATGGAAGCAAAATATGATCATTCCAAGCCCTTCGCGGAAACTCCTGGCGATACTGACCCTTTTGGAGATGTTCCAATAACCACAGATGTAGCAGCAGATTGCAACCCTCGAAATGCTTGAACTTTTTTTTACAGTGGTCCAGAGCTCGGTAAATCTCGGCTATGATCATAGGGACTATGATGTATGTCTGTCCCTCGATTCCCTCCATTATGGTCTTGGCGACCATGGCCAGTCTAGTGTGGATTCTTTCCTTTTTCATTGGCAACACTAGCAGACCCAAGAAATATACAATGAACACGAATACTCTGTGGTGGATGTGACCCAGAGAAGTGATAGAAAATTCATCATGGAACATGCGATAAGACTTGCTATGGTCGTATCTCTCATACAGGTAATCGAAGGGTATATAGGACTTCTTCAAGCACTCCAAGTCAGCATTCTTCTTTAAACCCATCAATTTTAGGAACCCCTTACTAGTGCGGTTCTCCTGTACCAATAGCCCAGGGATATCCCAAGGCAGTCCGGCAAATCCCCCGATTTCTTCTAGGAGTGGTGTCATTTCTATATCCCCAAAACGAAACACGGATCTCTCATTGTCCCAGAATAGAGTTGCAGCTTCGATCAACATGTTGTTTGGCTGAATGTCTACCAGGGATGGAAAATTGCCCAAGTATTTTCTCACATGTTTCTTGTCACTTGAGAAAAGATCCTCCCACCAGTCTAGTAGTAGTGGTAGTATATTGCTGACCATGCCGAATCTGGGGACCTCGTGCCTCATTTTCTGGAAAATAAAGAAGGTTAGACCATTTTCCCACACCTGATTTGACTATTTATACATTCATGATTGTCATATTGGCATTTTTAGTTCTCCAAATTAATGCACAAAACGTGATTACGTCAGTTGGGATTATTGAAACCACGGTGGACTTTGGACAAGGCTCGTCTTAAAGGGTTATTATGTGGACAACATTTTAACCCGGCTAGGTTTGACCATGCTGCATGCACAGTTATAATAAGATTAAGGTTGCTATGAGGGTCTAGACTGGTACCCTCAAGCGGACAACTTTAGGGGGAAAGGCACGGAACTGTCGACTGCACCGCTGATTGACTATTTTTACCGCAAATAAGCCATTCCGAATTTAAGGGTGATATATTGGAAGAGTGCAACCACTCATCAAATGTTACCATAGGATTATTTAGGCATGAGTGGAATATGATGTTGAGCATGATTTATGCAACAGTAAATAACATGTTGTCATGTATTTGCACGTTAGAAAGCAATAAATACAATATTTATTATTGAAAGACGTTTAAGAAGGAAAACAAAGAAATAAGTCAGTTTCGCATTGAGGAAATAACTACTTGAAAATAAACAGTTAAGTTCACATGCGGGAAAGGGAAAGGGTGAGCAAGTATTAGCAAAGTAAGGCATGTTTAGACTAATTCACAAAGCACATTTGTTATGGTAAAAGCCTAAAATCGCCATCAGAGTCGCCATGTTGTCGCGCCCCTCCCCTTTTCTCCCCTTTTCAGCGGAAGTCAGGGTTTCGATATTCATTGAGACAACTCATTTCCTTTTGGGAAAGGGGTACAAAAGTTGAAGAGTCACCACTTAAGGGATTTAAGGTGCGTTAGGGCACCTATTGCAAATAACTTGTATAAACTGATTTACACTACCAGAGATTGGGTAAGGGCTTGAAATTACCTTCAGGGGAAGGTGTTAGGCACCCCTCGAGGTCCACAATGGTGGGTCCCGGCCACACTTATTTTGTGAATTAGTATTAAACAAATAAAGCAGTCTAAGCAGACATATGTATAAAAAAAAGGGAAGTCCTAAGTTTATTAGCCTATAGGATCACATATGTACAATACCCGGTAAACTTTCCTCAATCAGAGGTGTTACACGTGGCATTAGCGCACAGGTCATCATATCCTTTACTACCCAATTACCCTCCCCTTAGTGGTTATATAGGCGATTCTTGATTAAACTAACTCTACGTGTGCATTACCGTCCCTTCCTTATGGCCCTGGAGGTGTTTAGGACCTCTAATTTAGGCAGTTCTAGACTCTCCTAAGGTATTTAAAGGAGAAAATCTAAGAGGAAATAAAGAACAAGTAGGACTGTAAAGTAAAAGAACAATTAAGGGGATCATGCTTACCTCCACAAATAAACAGACAATTAGCATGTCTCAAACAACAAGATTTCAGATGTTTCAGAAAAGGTCCTAGAGCAGGATATCTAGATGAGTAAATAGAATATATGCAACATTGTGTCAAAGCGAGGTAATAAAGACCTAATCAGTTTGCCTACTGATTTTGGGACCTGTTGAATCTAAGAAATTCACAAATAATTAAACAAAGCACAGTTCTACTGTTGATACCCAAATTTTTCCTATAATATTTTTTTAAATGCATATACACCTTCAAAACTATGCATTAGCATCAATTGATATTTTTAGATTAATTTATCCCAGTACTTTATTTATATAAATAATTAAAATTTCATCACAAACGACTTTATAACATTTCATGATTTCATTTGCTATTTATGGTCATATTAAGCTCGAAATATTTGCACAAATAGCCACATTTACATTCTTTGGGTTACAATTGCAATAACTTTGCAATTATATCTATAAAGATCTGAGAAGAATCAACAATATCGAGCTAGGGTTTTCAGAAAAATAGTAGAGATGAGAGAAAGTTGGTAAAAAACTAATAGATTCAAACCAAAAATGGGAGGAAATGAGTACTTACAAATGAGAATGGCCCTAGACAGGCCTGTAAACCAATTTCGGCCAAAAAATCAAGTTGAATCTTCTTGAGATTCTTCTAAGAACCCATGTAACCAACAACCAGAGGGCGTAGAAGGCTGGTAAGGGCCGGAGAACACACAGAAATTCCATAGATGGGAGTTTTGCCGTTGAAAGCGATTAAGGTTTAGGGGGTCGTCGAGAGAGAATGGAGGGTTGGGGGGAAATGCTGACGGCGGAAGGAAAAAAGGAAAATAATGAAAGGGGGTTAGGGTTGTTGGTGAATTAAAATGGTAAGTATTAACGTGGGTCGTTGATCTAAAAGATAAGCGGCCATGATTGGAGAGGGGTTTATTGGGTCGGGTAGGCAGATTGGGCTTAGGGGTGAACTGGGCTGGTGTATTAAGGGGTTTGGGCTGGTATATAGTTGGTTAGGTCCGAAAAATTAAAGGACTAAAAAGGTCTTTTGTTAAATACTCAATCAATTAATAAGTAATTTGTAAAAAATAAATAACAAATTGTAAAAAATGATTTTCATGCATAAAAAATGTTTTAAAATAATTATTCAATATTTTAAAAATACAACAAGCTATTTTATGGTGAAGTAATGTAATAATGTATGCATGGGCTCTGAGATGATTTGAATTTTATTAAGTGTTTTCCTTCAAAAACCCCTTGTTTTAACTGATTATTTCAATTTTAGTTGTTCTTTCTAAAACTAGGGTTCATTCCAGATTTTTCTTCAACGATTTTTATAAGTTCTCAATGTTTAGCTAATTGTTTCTTCATCGTCTTGACTGATATTCGCATGAGTGTTCAAACCCTAGTTGATTTTGTGATATGCTGGTTTCTTAAACTTTTGTTCGATACTTATGCTACTTTCTGTGTTACCAGTCGTATTACTTTACTCTATTTTTTGGACTTAAACATTGTTCCTTGTTAAATCTAGTATTTTTGTGGTTTTTCACTAATTAGCCTCTGTTGGGGTTCGAACCTGCTCTTTCCGGCTAAGTTCTATGTTTCTGTGAGGTTTTACTTAGCCTAATTTCTATTTATGGAAGTTGAGTAGTTCTTTCCGGAAATCAGTGTTATTTTGAAAGTTTTGCTGATTGCTTTACTCCGTTAGAGATTCGTATGCATAAATCTTGTTTGTTTCCTTGTTTATGAATTTGATTGGTCGTCTATGCGTTAACTGATTGCCCGTATAATTTTGTGATCATAATGATCCTTTATTTAGTATGATTGGGATTCTTTCCTTAATCAAACTCCCATATTATTACCGTTTGATCAATTACCCCTAATTAAGGGAGGTCTATTCCGAACCCTTATGTGATTGGATTCTGTGACTCTATGATTTCCTTAGATTCCTTTACCTTATTTATTCTACTCTTAAATTTCTATATATACACTCTTGTTTTTCCTCTCAACACACGAACAATTAGTTCAGAATACACACACTCTCTCAAATTCTCTCTTATTTCTCTGCTACCTGTGCTAACTGTTGGTCTAGCCGGCTGAAAGCCAAGGCTAGACAGTGGAACTCTACTTGCTTTACATTCTGCATTTTGCTTCCTTAACTGGTATGTCTCTAGTTCAATTCTGAAACTCAACTTTATGTGTTCCTTTATGTAAATCCATGCCTAATCCAGCACTAGTTTAATTGGCTATGTATTTAATTGTCTTCATGTTTACTGCTTTACCCAGTATGTTTAAGTTTTACCCTCTCCAGTTCAAGTGTTTAATCGAGCATGCCTAGATCTCATTTTTCTTGTTTGCATGTTTGTTCAGTTCCTGTTTACTCCCCTGAACTAGTATGCTCATGTTAGTGTCTTAGACTCCTAATGTATTTGATTGATCCTAATTGGTATGACTAATGCACCCCTGTCTTCAACATGACTATTCCCACGCTCTGTCTCTATATTTTAATTGCCTTTTACCATGACTGACTTGTCAAGTCTCTAAATCAGTAGACTCCTAGTTGTTCTGTACAGTTGTTGTTCCATATGTTCCCCTTAGACCCTGTTCATGTGTTTCTGATGTGAAGCTCTCTATGTTCCCAACCCCTTGACCCCTATTTGTAAAGTTGATTGTTGAATGATTGTGAGTCTGAGCACTCTGAGTCCGTGTGGTTGTATGTTGAATCTTTGTTCTTTTCAGAATTGATTTCAAAACTATTTTTCACTCCTGGCATTTTCCTAAAACATTTTCTATTCCTGAAAATCTTTTCACTCCTAAAAGTGTTATCTCTACACTGTTTTTAACAAGTTCTTCAAAACTATGTCAAGGACTCTCACTTTTACTCTTATATTCTTAAGTTTTGTCCCTCCAGTGTGTATATTGCCTTGGACTCTGTGAGATCCCTCCGAACTCTGGCACACTGGGGCTGGCCTTTTCCACACTGCACATAATCACTTCCCTATTCAAAGGGTCTTAGTGTGAGCATTGCTCGGGATACCTAAGGTCCTTAGGGAACTTTGACACACCAGGACACCCTATTGGCTATGAGACTCTTGGTATCTAAGACTGTTTTGAAGGTCTGGTGTCTCCAGGTTCACTTTGGGCCTATCTGCGGGCTCCCTATAGTATAGCTTGTATTTATTTATGTAATTCATTCAATTCTGGTCTGTAATAATCATCTTTGAAAATAGATATTGGGAAAATTAGTAAAAGGGGTAGGGATTCTTATACGATTTTTGGTGGGGACATTTGGTAGAAATCATGCTTTAAGTTTATACTATGCTTATTTGCAGTAGAAATCATGCCTTTAGACCTATATTATGTTACTTGCATTACAGATTATGTTGTAGGACTATTGTGTTATTTGCATTAGAAACCCTGCCTTAGGATAATTACGTTTGTTGGTTTTTCATATTAGAAAACATGTTATAGCTTAGTACTTCATTATCACGAAATTCTGCTTCTGCATAAGTCACAATCACCTAGAAATCATGTCGTTAGGGTACTGTTGTAATCATGCCTAATAAAAATGATCATTCTCTATGTGCATTAGGAATCATGTTTTAGGACTGGATTTGCATTTGCTTTAAATCATGTCGCCTAAATAAATAAATGTCTTGTTTATAAAGATTCTTAAAAAAAACAGCCCCAACGCCTAGAAACCATGTTATAAGATAAACTATGCATGAAATCAACTTTTGTATTTCAGCACCTAGACAAACATGTTTATAGGATGTATTAAAATTCAAACTGTTTGTTTTCCTTTAGTCAATTTCCAGAATTCTGTTTGCATCTTAGGCAGTATGTTTAAAGGGTATCACATGTCCATGCCTAGGCAAGTTTTAGGTAATTAAGGTCTTAGGAAACTGTAAGAAATTAAGCTCTGTTTATTTGTGAAACTGCCCAAGTTCAACAGGTTCTAAAATCAGTAGGCAAACTGATTAGGTTTATGTCGCTTCGCCTTAAAACAATACTGCATATTCTCTGCTTGTTATGTTCCCCTAGATATCCAAATCTAGGACTTTCTGAAATTCTCTGAAATTTCTGTTGGAGACGTGCTAATTATCTATTTATGTGTGGACATAAACATGTGCCTCTTAATTGTTTTCATATTTGACAGTCCTATATGTTCTTTGTTGTCACTTAGATTTTTCCATTCTTAACACCTTAGGAGAGTCTAGAACTGCCCTAAAATTAGAGGTCCTAAACACCTCCAGTCCACAAGGATGGGACGGGTAAAGCACGCTTAGAGTTCGTTAATTAAAGTCGCTTATACAACCGCTAAGGGGAGGGTAATCGGGTGGTAAAAGGATATGACGACCTGTACGCTAATGCCACGTATAACCCCTCTAGTTGAGGAAGGATTATCGGACATTGTATAGATGTGATCCTATAGGCTAACAAACTTAGGAATTCTCTATCTTTATACATATATGTTCTTGAATGCTTATCTGCTAAAAAATTTCTTTATTCTATTTACATATGTGTGCTTGGATTGCTTATCTGCTAAAAAATTCCTTTATTCTGTTTACATATGTGTGCTTAGACTGCTTATCTGTTAAATGACTAATGTACTAAGTAAGTTTGGCCGGGACCCACCATTGTGGACCTTGAGGGGTGCCTAACACCTTCCCCTCAAGGTAATTTCAAGCCCTTATCCAATCTCTGGTAACATAGAGTGGTTTCATAAATTACTTGCATTAGGTTCCCTAACGTACCAGGATCCGTTAGGTGGCGACTCTTCACTTCCCATACCCCTGTCCCAAAAGGAAGGGAGTTGTCCCAAATGAATGTCAAAACCCGATTCCGCGAGGAAAAAAGGGGGCACGACATCTACCAGTTTTTACAGGATTTTAATTACCTACAGGCTTGCCTAGGTGTGGTTCTGAGATACCCTATAAACATGCTATCTAACTATAATCAGAATTCTAACAATCAATTTAAAACAAGCAGTTTGAGTTTGTTAGGTCCTACAAGCATGTTTTCTAGGTACGGAACGTTATGAAACTGGTTTTATTTATCCCTATAACATGATATCTAGGTGTTGGGATTGATTTTTAACTTACTCCTATAGACAGAATAGTTACTGATTTATGCGATGTAGACATGGTTTTAAAGCGAATGGAATAACAGCCCTAAAGCAGGGTTTCTAATGCACATAAAGAATGAACGTGTTTATTAGGCAGAATTATAGCAGTAGCTTAGTAAAAGAGTTTTCTATGTGGCCATGATTATGCAGAAAGTGTGGAAAGCAGAATTTTAAAACATAATGTGCCTATAAGATGTTTTCTAGATTGCCAAACAATCTTAAAGCATGGTCTCTAATGAAGGCAGATAATCCTAAGAACATGATACAGGCAGATAATCCTAAGAACATGATCTCTAATGCAAGGAAATAGCCATAATAAACCTAAGGGCATGATTTTTACCCAGCTTACCCACAAAAGTTATATAAGAATCCATCCCTTTTTACTAATTACCCTAATATCTGTTTGCAAGGATTATTATTACAGACCATAAACAAATGAATTACAGAATAAACAAAAGATATGCTATAGGGAGCCTGAATAGGCCCAACATGAACCTGGAAATACCAGGCCTTCAAACAGTCCAAGATGCCAAAGTCTCATGGTGTCCAATAGGGGTATCCTAGTGCATCAAAGTTCCTAAGGGCCTCAGGGACCTCAGGCAATGCTCACACCAAGACCTTTCAAATAGAGAAGTGATTATGTGCAGTGTGGAAGGGCCAACCCCAGTGTGCCAGAGTTTGGACGAATCTCATGGATTCCTAGGCAGTACACATACTGGAGGCGCATCTTAAGTAATCTAAGAGTAGGAGTGATAGTGCTTGACATAGTTGGAATAACTTTTGGAAAATAGTATAGGAGTATAACACTTAGGAGTGAAAAAAGTATTTCATGAGTGGACACAGTTTAGGAAAATATATTAAGATTGAAAAAAAAATTTGAAAATAATTCTGGGAAAAAGAAAGATTCAATAAACAACAGCACAGTCAAAAACTTAGAAGTTCCCAGATTCAAATTAATTCGTTAATTAACTCTATGTGAGGACAAGCAATTGTACAGATAGGGATTAGGGGTTGTGAACACAGGAATCAGAAACACAAAACAAGAGAGAGCACATTGAGAAACATGGACATACAAGGGTTATTTGTCATTCAGCAAACAAATTCATAGCATTAGAACTTCAGAGTCTTAACAGGGATATCATACTTGATGCTAAAGTGGTAGTAAAGCATAGAGACTAAGTATAGGCATGGTAATGTTGAGGACATGGGTATAACTAAAATGGTCATACCAATTGAAGTTAATGGACATCAACGATAAAAGCATAGAGCATAAAAAGCCAACATGTTGATTTAAGGCAGTAAACAGGAAGGACTAGGAGTCTAAACTGAATAACATGTTGATTAAGGTAATAAACATAGAAGAGTGAATTTAAACATGCTGATCAAAGCAGTAAACAAGAAAGGACACAGAATTAATGTGTAATGGTTATACTAATATAGAAAGTCATAGCCTTAATGGAAGTGAAGCAACAAAGAGCACATAGATTTAAACTTCATATTAGAATGAATGGCATTAGGAGCAGAAACATACCAGTTAAGGAAGAAAAATAGAAAGTAAAGTAGGTAGAATTCCACATTCTAGCCTTGGCTTTCAGCCGGCTAGACAAGCAATGAGCACAAGTAGCAGAAAGAGAGATGAGAGAAAAAGTTTGTGTGTGTGTTTGAACTGTATCTTCGTGTGTTTGAGAGGCATAAGAAGAGTGTATATATAGCACATAGGGAGTGAATCAAAATAAGGTAAAAGAATCACAGTTCAATCAATTAGGAGCAACTAATCAGTTATAGAATCAATTCTTATAGGGGAGTCCGGACTATACCCCTTAATTGGGGGTAATCAATTAACGGTCACAACAAGGGGTCAAATTAAGGTAATGACTCAAAAACATTCCATATAGGGAGTCAGTAAAAATCTCAAAACCATACTGATAACTAATTAAGGAAAGTATAATCAATTAAGGTCACAAATAAAGAAACAAATAAAATTTCAACACACACTGATTTTAACAGGACAGTTAATAAGAATCAATCAGTAAAATCTTCAAAGAATACTGATTTTATAGGAAAGAGTTATTCAGATTCCCTAAATAGAAATCAATTAAGTAAAACCTCACAGAAATACCGGATTTAACAAGAAAAGCTAGTTTGAATCCTTAATAGAGATCAATTAGGGCAAAAATCCCAAATAATACTGGATTTAAAAGGGAAAACATTTGAATCCCTAAATAGAATCAGTCAGTACAACTGATTCACAGAAATCAACATAGTGAATAAATAAAAAAGAAATCAGTGCAACCATTAGAAACACCTAGGGTTCGAGCATACATACAAAGATTAACCAAATGCGTAAAGAGATGAACAGATTAAACGTTGAAAGTAGAAAAACTTTTGAAGAAGGTCTGGGAAGAACCCTATTTTTAGAAAGAGTGACTGAAAATAGAAACAGTTAATTAAAACAAGAAATTTTTAAAGGAAAACACTCAATAATACTCGAATCACTTCATATCTATAAAGATTTGAAAAGATTCGCCCAGTAGTGAAACTAGGGTTTTCAGAAAAATAGCAGAGATGAAGAGAATCGGTCAAAAACCAATGGATTCGTACAAAAAACAAGAGGAAATCCATACTCACAGACGGAAATGGCCTGAGACAGGACGGTAACCAAGTTTCAGGCAAGAAAAGGTTGAATCTCCACGAGATTCTTCTAAGGACTCATGAAATAAAATAGTCAGGGAGTATAAGAGATTGGTGATGGTCGGAGAGTGCACGGAAATACCATAGAAAGGAAGTTCTCGCCGATGACTTGATTAGGGTTAGGGTGAGTTGAGAGAGAATTAGAGGGGTGAGGGAATAGATGACGACGGAACTGAAGAGAATGAGGGGGGTTAGGGTTAGTTAGGAATTAATAAGGTAAGTTTAATCGTGGACCGTTGATCTAAAAGATCAATGGTCATGATTAAAAGGGTTATTGGGTTGGGTGTATACAGATTGGGCTTAAAGGGGGTTGAGATGGTTTTATTAAGGGGTTTGGGCTGGTTTTAAAGAGGTTAGGTCTAGAAATAAAAAGGCTATTTGTTAAATACCCAAATAATTGATAAAAAATAATTTATAAAATAATTAATAGATTATAAAAAAGTAATTTTCATGCATATAAATTTTTTAAAATAATTACTCGATATTTAAAAAATACAACGAGCTATTTTCTTGTAAAATAATATAATAATGCATGCATGGGCCATAATTGCAAAGTCATTGCAATTGTAACCCAAAAAATATAAATATGACTATTTGTGAAATAATATAAGCTTAATATAATACAAATAGCAATATTAATCCATGCAATCATTATAAAGTCATTTGTGTAATTATTTATATAAATAAAATACTGGGATAAATTAATTAAAAATCCCTAAAAATGTAAAAATTATGGAAAAATATCAATTGATGCTAATGCATAGTTCTGAATGTATATATGCATTTTGAAAGATATTATAGGGGAAATTGGGTATCAACAGTCCGTAGTCCCTAAAAGTAAATATGCAGTGCAGGGGGGATCTCCCAGAATACGTCCGTAGTCCCCAATTAAATATGCAGTAAAGGGGGGATCTCCCAGAATACGTCAGTATTCCCCAATTTAAATATGCAATGCAACCAACAAGGATAACAGTTATAACACGACAGAAGACATCGTACATTGCCACAACAGGAACAAACCAATAATGACAGAAATGCAATGTACGACGAGCAAATCAATACAATAACTTAAATTACAAGAACGGTAGAACTCATTCACAAGGAATAACCACTGAAGAGAAATACTAAGCGTAAAGAAAACAATTTAACCAGAGATAAACAAGACGTAACAACGAATCTACAATATTCAAGTCAACAATAAGAAGCCAACACCACTAAATAAATTCCAAGTAAAGACAAGTCGGCTAAGATATAGGTTATCCGAATTTCTTTTAAGGTCGAGAAATTACGAGAGATTTCTCAACAATTCAAGTCATGGTAAACCACAAAAGATAATAATAAGTCTAACGGATGCTAAAAAATTATAGGGTGAGATAATACTAATTCCAATTAAATAGGCAGCTTATGAAAAACAATATGGCGTGACGGTAGAATGTTCAATTAAGTGAATTAAGATCAAATAAACAACAAAGTGCATCTAGAAGAAAGTAATTCTAATTTAAGCAAGTAGAGATGAAACTAGCAATCAGGAGCTCAGTCATAAAAATTACAACTTCATACACAAGGAATATAAGGATCTAAGAATCCTAAAAGGCCAACCTCTACAAATAAGTCCGAGTACACACTCGTCACCTCGCGTACACGGGCCACAATCAACATAGAAGACTCCAATCCTAAGGGGTAATTACCCCACACAAGGTTAGGAAAGATACTTACCTGAAGACCTCAACCCAGTACTCAAAAATGGACTTCTAGGGTGAAAAGGCCTCCGGACAGCTCGAATCCAACTAGAACAACTTCAAAACACACATAAATCTTATAAGGAACTATTTCGGGTAATAAAGTTTCGATCTTTACAATAATCTAAAAATTGACTCAAAAGTAGCCCCCGGGCCCGCACTTAGGAACCCGTCGAATTTTACAAAATCTGAATACCCATTCCAATATGAGTTCAACCATACAAAATTTACCAAATTCTGATACCATTTCGTCCCTCAAATCATGAAATTTCGTTTTGTAAATTTTCTTCAAAAACCAACATTTTCCCTTTCAAAAAACACAATTTAAATGATAAAAACAAAGACTAATTCATGGAATATATTTAATTCTAACTGAAGAACACTAACCCAATCGAATTTCTTGAAAACCCTACTAAGAATCATCAAGAACCGAGCTCTAGAAGTGAAAATGTGATAAAAATGGTGAAACCCTCGATTTAGGAATATATTCCGCCTACCCAGGTTTTTATGTAGCGCGAACGCGGAGGTTCCTCCGCGTTCGCGAAGAATAAAAACGAAGGCTGCCCAGGTTGCTCATCGCCTACCCAGGTTTTTATGCAGCGCGAACGCGGAGGTTCCTCCGCGTTCGCGAAGAATAAAAACGAAGGCTGCCCAGGTTGCTCATCGCCTACCCAGGTTTTTATGCAGCGCGAACGCGGAGGTTCCTCCGCGTTCGCGAAGAATAAAAACGAAGGCTGCCCAGGTTGCTCATCGCCTACCCAGGTTTTTATGCAGCGCGAACGCGGAGGTTCCTCCGCGTTCGCGAAGAATAAAAACGAAGGCTGCCCAGGTTGCTCATCGCCTACCCAGGTTTTTATGCAGCGCGAACGCGGAGGTTCCTCCGCGTTCGCGAAGAATAAAAACGAAGGCTGCCCAGGTTGCTCATCGCCTACCCAGGTTTTTATGCAGCGCGAACGCGGAGGTTCCTCCGCGTTCGCGAAGAATAAAAACGAAGGCTGCCCAGGTTGCTCATCGCCTACCCAGGTTTTTATGCAGCGCGAACGCGGAGGTTCCTCCGCGTTCGCGAAGAATAAAAACGAAGGCTGCCCAGGTTGCTCATCGCTAACGCGACAATGAGCTCGCGAACGCGGAGAAGAAGGGGCAGAAACATACGCGAACGCATAGGCAAGGACGTGAACGTGAAGAGGAAAGTGAGGTTGTCCAATAAGACCCTTCGTGAATGCGGTGTAAAGAGTGCAAACACGAAGAACAAGAAACGGGGTCTACACGAACGCGGAAGGGTAATTGCGAACACGATGAAGGTTTTTTTAGGTAGTCCGCATTAACACTTTGCGAAGGCGAAAGGCTATTCGCGATCGCATAGGAGGACACCAGAAGGCAGAAACAGCAGTTCAAGAATGGGAGGAATTGACATGTGGCCCACCCGAAACACACCCGATGCTCCCGGGACCCCGTCTAAACACACAAACAATTCCTACAACCTAACACGAACTCGCTCGAGGTCTCAAATCACATTAAACAATGTCGAAACGATGAATCAAACAATAAATCAAACTTATGAACTTCTGAATCTTCAAACTTCTAAACTCGTGTCGAAACTTATCAATTCAACTCGTAATGATGCTGAATTTTCTAGACAAGTCCCAATTGACATCTCGGGGCTACTCCAACTCTCGGAATCGCATTCTGACCCCAATACCCAAAAAGTCAATTGTGGTCAAACTTCTCCATTTTCCAACTTTCCCGAATTACCTCAAATTACTCTACAGACTTCCAAAACCAATTTCGGACGTGCGCCTAAGTCTAAAATCACCATATGAAGCTGTTGACATTACCCAAAACTCATTTCGAGGCCGTTTATACAAAATCAAACCTCCGATCAAATCTCACCGCTTAAGCTTCCGAAACAAAAATCCTTCTTTCAAATTGACTCAGGATCACCCGGTAACTGAATCCAACCATACACACAGGTCGATATACACAATGTGAAGCTATTCAAGAACTTATGCCACCAAACAGAGCTTGCATTCTCAAAACGACAGGCCAAGTCGTTACATTTATCGTCTTCCTGGGTTGATATAGATAAAAATTTGTTTAGAACTATAAAACAACATCTAACTTACTGTCATTTAGCTCTGGTGCGTTGAGAGGTGAAGTAACTATCATGCACATGAAGCTCCACATAAATAGACACGAAGAAATTTGTGTCAACTTTTGAGCATGTAAGATGAAAGACATCAACATTAAAAAAGAAAAATAAGCATTCCATCCATGAGTAACTATATTGATTACTCTGGGTTCTTTGCTGCTTCTCCAACCAAGATTTTGTATGTGTCAGTGAAATAAAACCATGATTTGGTGGTTAATATTTCCTTTACTTTCTCCCCTTCAGAGAACCAATAAACTTCAGAAAATAAGGTTTTACTGTTTTGATGCTTTCATACATTCAATGGGATAGGGGCTAATCAATTTTATTTGGAAAATACTTTTCAGTTTTTTCAATAAACTAAGTAATTTTTGGTTTGGTTTTGTAAACGTCTGGTCTTCTACTAATGTAACGACCTGGCCGGTCGTTTTGTGAGATATGCCCCGTTCCCCCCATTTATGCTTTATCATATCTTGAGTATCTTGTTTATGTTGTATTGAGTCGGTTGGTTTAGGTTCGGAGTGGTCGTGGTGAGATCAGAGACACTTAGTCTCTTGAAGTAGCTTAATAGTTGAAAAAGTCAACTATGAGTTGAATTATTGGTAAACGACCTCGGAATGCAGATTTTATGGCTCGGATAGATTCGTTAGGTGATTTTGGACTTAGGAGTGTGTTCGGAATGAAGTTTTGATGTCCGGTGTAGAATTAGGCTTGAATTGGCAAAAGTTAGTTTTTGGCGATTGCTGGTCAGCAGTGGAAAATAGGCTATAGTGGTCGGAATGGAATTTCGACAGTTGGAACAGGTTCGCAATGTCATTTTGGATACGTGTGAAAATTTTCAGGTCAATCGGATGTGTTTTGGTGGGTTTCGGCATCATTGGCGAAGTTTAGAAGTTTTCAAAGTTCATAGGTTTGAATCTGATGTAATTTTGGTGTTTTGTGTTGTTTTTGGTGTTTCGAAGGATCGACTAAGTTTGAATGATGCTATGGAGTGTGTTGGTATGTTTGGTTGGGGCTCCGAGGGGCTCAGGATTGATTTCGGATGGTTGGCGGAGGTTTGAACTTAGGAAATTTGCAGCAAATAGCTGCGGGTGTTAAGCTACTGGTGTGGCCGCACCTACGGACGGCAGACGCAGGTGCGACGCCACATGTGCGAAGGTCCATGCACAGGTGCGAAAAGAGGCTAAGCAGGAGGAGTCCGCATGTGCGAAAAATTGGACATACCTGCGAAGCCGCAGGTGCGGAAAAGGTGCCGCAGGTGCGAGAATTGGACTGTTAGTGGGTTTTCACAGGTGCACACCTGGGACCGCAGGTGCGGGTCCTGTCACGACCCAAAATCCTATGCGGGTCGTGAAGGCGCCCAAAAACGGGGCCAGGCAAGCCAACGATTGCTTACTAGTGAATTTTTCCTTATTAACATACCAACCCCACATGTTCCCTAAAGTTTTAAACTTAACTTAATTAAAATAGAAGCGGAAGCATTTATCAATTTAAGTACATACAGCCAAAATGATCGTAATCCAATACATATATATATATATATAGAGAGAGAGAGAGAGAAAGAGAGTCCCAAAATAGAATCTACTAAGTGTGTGCCAGGAACTAGTGTCACAAGTCAATGGGTGACTAGTAGAATATACAAAAGAAGATACAAGAGGTACTGTTGTCTGAAGGGTATAGACAGGAATAAACAAAAGATAACTCCATAGCATAGCTGGGAATCACCAAGGGAGGTAGCTCACCGTGGAGTCAGGTCTGGAATATGTCAAGCTCCGGTCGGATAACTAGAAACACCAGCCCCAGAACCTGTACAGTTAAGTACAGAAGTGCAGCATGAGTACATAAATATATATATGTACCTAGTGAGTATACCGCCTAAACTCGAAGAGGTAGTGACGAGAAGTCGACATGACACTCACTAAGGTCCAACAGTATAAATTAACAGAATGTAATAAAAACAGTAGGCATGTAAGGCAGTGAAGCAACAAGTATATATATGTCAGATACTGAAATCCATGAAGAATGCTGAGGATAAATCAAACAATTACCACTTCACTTTTTCCAAATATCTGTCAGATCAATTTCATAAAATTTAAAAACAAATAAAGCATACGCATGTAGGGTGAGGACAACCGTCCGGAGTCACAGGATTATCACGCTCGCTCACTGCGGAAGAATCGATCGGCCCGTCCCAAAAGTGCATATCTCAACCTCTCTACGCACTGTCGAAGGATCGATCGGCCCGTCCCAAAAGTGCGTATCTCAATCTCTCCATGCAATGCCGAGGGATCGACCGACCCGTCCCAAAAGTGCATCTCTCAATCTCTCTGCGCACTGCCGAAGGATCGATCGACTCGTCCCAAAAGTGCGTATCTCAATCTCTCCATGCAATGCCGAGGGATCGACCGACCCGTCCCAAAAGTGCGTATCTCAATCTCTCCATGCAATGCCGAGGGATCGACCGACCCGTCCCAAAAGTGCGTATCTCAATCTCTCCATGCAATGCCGAGGGATCGACCGACCCGTCCCAAAAGTGCGTATCTCAATCTCTCCATGCAATGCCGAGGGATCGACCGACCCGTCCCAAAAGTGCATCTCTCAATCTCTCTGCGCACTGCCGAAGGATCGATCGACTCGTCCCAAAAGTGCGCCTCTCAATAGAGTGGGGGAAATCACACTTTCTCGCGGAATACAATTTGCGAAGCGGTCATATGCACATACATTATTCCTTTTTAAAAGAATGCCTTTCCATAATCAAATTTCTTACAAGTTTTTCTCAAATTTCATAACTTCGGGAATGTAAACAACATGAAATGTAAATTCAGCACGCATATAGTTCATATCAAATAAAACACAAGGCATGATGTGGGCCTAACTACCCGGACATAATAGAAATAGTCGCTATGTACGAGCTCTCGTCACTTTTTATGCACGTAGCCCCCACAAATTATCACATATTTAAATCACCTAGGGGGACAATTACCCCTTACAAGGTTAGAAAGGAGACTCACCTCGTGACGAAACCACTTCTCGGATCAAGGATGCGCCCGAATCTCCGAAATCTACCCTCGATGGCTCGCAACTAGCCAAATATAGTATAATTACATCAACTCGTGATCAAGGAAGAAGAATTAACCTATTAACCCAAAATTCACCATTCTTGAAGAATTAACCAATTTCAACCCCGAACTCGCATGCTCGAATATCGAGAATTATCAAAGGGGTCGCTCACTCGTAGCCTAAGGATCAAGATTACGTAACTTTACTGGAATGCATGGCAATTATTGGGTAACTTATCAAATTCTTAAGAGCCCTAACTTGTACTACTCAAATTCTTGATTTTTCATGTTTTAGTAATTAATTCTAGTTGAATTCCATGTAAAACTTAGGAAAATGGAGAGGAATTACTCACCTTAGCACTATATAGGTCGAGGAGGGTGCTGCTCAAGCTTGAAGGCTCTCTAATGGGGGTTTTTGGATGAGGAAGAATGAAAAAAACCGTTTTTTAAAAATTTAAATAGGTCTGTCTACAGGTGTTTCCGCACCTGCGACCCAGGGACCGCGCCTGCAGTCCCGCACCAACGAGAAGGGAATCGCACCTACGGAAAATGGCGAGGGGGCTGGGAATCGCAGCTACGGAGGGGTTTCCGCACCAGTGGACCCGCTCCTGCGAAAATTATTCCGCACCTGCGAAGGTAGGGGGCCCCTGGGATTTCACACCTGCGGTCGGTCCCGCACCTGCGGTCACACCAGCAACAGCTGCACCAGCAGTTGTTTTAGCTAGTTTTTGGCCTCGTTAGGTGCCCGGGAGGCACTTGGGACCACCCGAGCCCTAATCAAAATGTACCAACGAGCCCTAAATCATTACACGGACTCGCTCGAGACTTCGGAACACCCAAAACAACGCTAAAACTCAAAATCACACCCCCAAACCCCAAGAACCAAACTTAGGAATTTCAAGTTTTCTAGACTCCGCTCACAATGCGCCGAACCGACCTATACAACTCGGAATGACCCCAAATTTTGCAGGCAAGTCATAATTAACATAACGGAACTATTCATGGTCTTTGAAATTCCTTTCAGACCTTGATAACACAAAAACACGCCCCAAACCAAAATATGAACTTAAGGAACTTCTTATTTCAATATTGTGCGCCGAAATGCCCCCGGGTCATCAGAAACCCGATCCGAACATACGCCCAAGTCCGAAATCATCACTCGAAGCTATCGGAACCGACGAAACTCGATTCCGAGGTCGTTTACCCAAAATGTTGACCGAAGTCAAACTTGGCCTTAAAGGCCAACCTTAAGGAACCAAGTGTTCCTAAAGCACTCTAAACACCTCCGAAACCCGGACCACCAGTCCCCCCAAGTCATAAATCATAAAATTCCACTATAGGAAGTTTCATTTAGGGGAACGGGGTCCAATAACGCTAAACGAACGGTCAGGTCGTTACATTCTCCACCTCTTAAACAAACCTTCGTCCTCGAACGGGTCTAGAATCATACCTGAAGTGATGAATAAGTGTGGATATATGCTCCGCATGTCCTCCTCGGACTCCCTGGTCGCCTCCTCAACTGGTTGGCCCCTCCACTGGACCTTTACGGTAGAAACTCTCTTGTACCTCAGATGGCGGTCCTGTCTATCAATAATAGCAATTGGCTCTTCCTCGTAGCCCAACCTCTCATCCAACTGAATAGTGCTGAAATTGAACACATGAGAGAAGTCGGCGCGGTACCTCTGGAACATGGATACATGAAAAACTGGGTGAACTCGTGATAAACTGGGAGGCAAGGACAGCTCATAAGCAACCTCTTCAACTCGCCTCAACACCTCAAATGGACCTATAAACCTCGGGCTCAGCTTGCCCTTCTTCCCAAACCTCCTAATACCCTTCATAGGCGAGACTTTAAACAGGACCCTATCTCCATCTATAAATGATACATTACGCACCCTTTGATCCACGTAACTCTTCTGTCTGGGCTGTGTTGTATGGAGCCTCTCCTGAATCAACTTCACTTTCTCCAGGGCATCTCTTACCAGGTTGGTGCCATATAACTTAGCCTCGCCAGGCTCAAACCACCCGATAGGAGAACGACATCACCGACCATACAAAGCCTCAAATGGGGCCATCTCAATGCTGGACCGATAACTATTATTGTAAGGAAACTCGGCCAAAGGCAAGAACTCGTCCCACTGACCCCCGAAATCAATCACACAGGCCCTGAGCATATCCTCTAATATCTGAACTGTACGCTCTGACTGACCATCAGTCTGAGTGTGAAGTGTTATGTTGAGGTCTATCCGGGTGCCCATCTCACTATGCAATGCTCTCCAGAAGTGCGAGGTGAACTGAGGACCTCGATCTGATATAATGGACACCAGCACACCATGCAACCAGACTATCTCCCGAATGTAGATCTGGGCCAACCTCTCAAATGTATAGTAGTAGCCACTGGAATGAAATGCGCCGATTTGGTCAATCTATCCACAATGACCCAAACCGCGTCAACCTTTCGCAAAGTTTGAGGCAACCCAACCACGAAGCCTATGGCAATGCGCTCCCATTTCCACTCAAGAATGGGCATCTACTAAAGTAGGCCTCCTGGCCTCTGGTGCTCATACTTAACCTGCTGGCAATTAACACACCTAGTCACATACTCCACAATGTCCTTCTTCATTCGTCTCCACCAGAAATGTTGCTTCAAATCACGATACATCTTCGTAGCACCAGGGTGAACAGAATACCGAGAATTGTCTGCCTCCTCTAGAATCCTCTCCCTCAGGCCATCAACATTAGGAACACATAAGCGGCCCTCAAGTCTCAGAAAACCATCCTCGCCCATAGAAACCTCCTTGGCCCTACCCTGAACCACTGTCTCCCCAAGCTCTGCTAAGCACGGATCATAGAACTGCCGGGCCTTGATCTCTCCCAATAATGAAGACTGAGCAACCACATTTGCCAAAACTCGATGAGGCTCTGAAAGGTCTAACCTCACCAGGAGATTGGCCAAGTACTAAATGTCCAAGGCTAGAGGTCTCTCCTCTGCTGCAATATAATCCAAGCTACCCATACCCTCAGCCTTTCTACTCAAAGCATCTGCTACCACATTAGCCTTGCCTGGGTGATAAAGGATAGTGATATCATAATCCTTCAACAAATCCAGCCATCTGCGCTGCCTCAAATTAAGATCCTTCTTTTTGAACAAGTGCTGCAAACTACGGTGGTCTGTATAAACCTCGAAGGACACTCCAAACAAATAGTGCCTCCAAATCTTAAGAGCATGAACAATCGTCGCCAACTCCAACTCGTGCATAGGGTAATTCTTCTCATGAACCTTCATCTGGCGTGAAGGATAAACAATAACTCTCCCTCTTGCATCAATACACACCCCAGGCCAACGCGTGAAGCGTCGCAGTATACCGTGTATATCCCAGAACCGGAAGGCAATGCTAGAACTGGCGCTGATGTCAATTCTGTCTTGAGCTTCTGAAAGCTCACCTCACACTCGTCAGACCATCGAAATGGGGCATTCTTATAAGTAAATCTAGTCAATGGAGCTGCAATAGAAGAGAAACCCTCCACAAATCGGTGATAATAACCCGCTAGGCCCAAAAAGCTCCTGATCTCTGTAGCTGAAGTAGGACGCGACCAACTCTGAATTGCCTCAATTTTATGAGGATCAACCTTGATACCCTCTATGGATACCACATGCCCCAAAAACGCCACAGACCCAACCAAAACTCACACTTGGAGAACTTAGCATATAGCTTCTATTCTCGCAAAGTCTGGAGCACAACTTTCAAATGTTGCTCGTGCTCCCCCAGGCTACGAGAGTAAATCAAAATGTAATCAATGAAGAAAATGACGAAGGAATTAATACGATTTGAACACCCTATTCATCAAGTCCATGAATGCTGCTGGGGCATTAGTCAAGCCAAATGACATCACCAGGAACTCATAGTGGCCATATCTCGTACGAAAAGCAGTCTTCGGAACATCTGAAGCCCGAATCCTCAACTGATGATACCCCGATCTCAAATCAATATTAGAAAACACACGAGCACCCTGTAACTTGTCAAACAAATCATCGATGCGCGGCAAAGGATACTTGTTCTTAATGGTAACCTTGTTCAAATGGCGGTAGTCAATACACATCCGCATAGACCCATCCTACTTTTTCACAAATAGAATTGGAGCACCCCACGGCGATACACTCGGTCTGATGAACCCCTTAGCTAACAACTCCTCAAGCTGCTCCTTCAACTCCTTCAACTCTTTCGGAGCCATACGATACGGAGGAATGGATATAGGCTGAGTATCTGGAGCTAAATCAATGTAGAGGTCAATAACACGGTCCAGAGGAATGCCCGGAAGATCCGAAGGAAATACATCAGCATACTCTCGAACAACTGGCACGGAATCAATCATCGAAGACTCAGCGGTGGTGTCCCGCACATAAGCAAAATAGGTTAGTCAACCCTTCTCGACCATATGTCGAGCCTTCAGGAATGAAATAACCCGGCTGGCTGCGCTAACTGAAGAACCCCTCCACTCCAGCCTAGGTGAATCAGGCATGGCTAAAGTAACTGTCTTGGCATGACAATCAAGGACGTCCTGATAAGGAGATAGCCAATCCATGCCTTGAATAACCTCAAACTCAACCATGTCGAGCAATAAAAGGTCAGCTCTGGTCTCGAACTCACAGAAGGTGACTACACAAGACCGATACACCCGGTCCACCACTACAGAGTCGCCCACAGGAGTGGACACATATATAGGAGATCCCAAAGACTCGAGAGAGACATCCAGAAAAGGAGCAAATAAGGCTGAAACATATGAATAAATGGATCCTGGATCAAACAATATTGAAGCCTCTCTACCACATACTGAGATAATACCTGTGATCACGGCGTCTGAGGCCACTGCATCTGATCTGACCGGAATAGCATAAAACCTAGCTGGAGCACCTGAAGACTGAGCCCTACTGGAGTGAACAGGAGCTGCCTGACCTTCCTCTGACTGGTATCCACCTCTAGGACGACCCCTGTCGGCCTGTCCTCCACCTCTAGGTGGCCGGATTGCTGGTGTCGGACCCATCGGCTGATAGCTCTGCCGCACGGCCTTTCCCCGATACTGGGGACAGTTCCTCCTCATATGACCCGGCTCTCCACACTCATAACATGCCCAGGTGGCACAGTATGCTACCCCGAGGAAGATCCCTGAAGGTCCGGAGGGCGATGAGACTGGAATGACCACTATGTGAACTCTGAATGGCTGAAGGACGGTAGGAACGCTCTGGCATGGCACTAAAATAAGACCTCGCTGGAACACCTCGAGGAGGTGGTGGAGGTGCTGCATATGAAGGCCTGCTGGACTGACCGCCTCCAAACTGACCCCTGCCCCTAGCTGGAGCACCCCTGAAATCACCTGTAAATCTTTCCCTCTTGTCCTACTGACCCTGCTCTCTGCTCATCAATCGGTATCCCTCAATCCGTCGAGCTATCTCAACCACAAGCTGGTACAGGGTACCCATCTCTACCTCTCTAGCCATAGAGGTCCTAATACCTAGATGTAAGCCTGCCACGAACCACCGCACCCTCTCGGCATCAGTGGGCAATATGATAAGGGCATGGTGGGATAGCTCTGAAAATATCGCCTCATGATCAGTCACAGACATCTGCCCCTGCTCCAACCGCTCAAAATGACCCCGAAGCTCTTCCATCTCAGAGGGTGGAATATATCTATCCAAGAACATTTGTGTAAACTGCTCCCAAGTGATAATGGGAGAATCGGCTAGCTTGCTGAGAATATAAGACTGCCACCACCTGCGAGCTATGCCCTCTTACTGGAATGCAGTGAAGTCCACTCCATGGGACGCTAGGATCCCCATGTTATGCAGTCTATCCCTGCACCTATCAATGAAGTCCTGGGCATCCTCACCTTGCTTACCCTCGAAGACTGGAGGGCGCAAGCGGGTCCATCTGTCTAATATCTTATGCTGGTCGACACCCACAGATGGTCTGGGCTCCGGTGCTGCCGCTACATGCTGGGTACCATCCATGGGCAGTGTACTCGGGGTGGGATATAATGCTGCTGTCGGTCCTGCGGCCTAGGCGGTAAGGGTCTGGGCTCCCCCTCCCGCCTGTGAAGTGGCAGGATCTGCTGGAAATAACCAAGCCTGGGACATGGTGTCCATGAATCTCATCATACGGCCCATGACTTCTTGGAAGCCTGGCGCCATCATAAATTCTACGGGTGCCGGATCCACTGGAGGCACCTCATCCTGATCTTCTAATATAGAATCGTCTGGTGGCGGGACCGTTATAGCTCTGGGATTCCCTCATCCCCTACAACGGGATAGTTCCCTACCCCTGACCCTACCACGGCCTCGAGCGGTGGGGTAGCACCCTCTCCCGACTCAGGAACATCATATGCACGCGTCCTCACCATCTGTGAGAGAATAGAAGAATGAATTTAGTAAATCATAGGCTGCACGACAGGGTAAGAACAAATAGAGGTTTCCTAACACCCTGTAGCCTCCTGAAGATAAGTACAGACATCTCCGTACCAATCCACAAGACTCTACTGGGTTTGTCCGTGACTCGTGAGACTTACGTGAACCTAGTGCTCTGATACCACGTTGTCATGACCCAAAATCCCACTAGGGTCATGATGGCGCCCTTGTTGTCACGACCCAAAATCCCACGCGGGTCGTGATGGCGCCTAACATCGGGGTCAGGCAAGCCAACGATTTCTTACTAGTGAAGTTTTCCTTATTAACATACCAACCCCACATGTTCCCCAAAGTTTTAAACTTAACTTAATTAAAATAGAAGAGGAAGCATTTATCAATTTAAGTATACAGCCAAAATGATCGTAATCCGATACATACTATATATATATATATATATATATATATATATATATATATATATATATATATATATATATATATATATATATATATATATATATATATATACAGTCCTAAAATAGAATCTACTAAGTCTGTGCTAGGAACTAGTGTCACGAGTCAATGGGCGACTAGTAGAATATACAAAAGAAGATACAAGAGGTGATGTTGTCTGAAGGGTATAGACAGGAATAAACAAAAGATAACTCCATAACATAGCTGGGAATCGCCAAGGGAGGCAGCTCACCATAGATTCATGTCCGGAATATGTCAAGCTCCAGTCGAATAACTAGAAACACCAGCCCCAGAACCTGTACAGTTAAGTACAGAAGTGCAGCATGAGTACATAAATATATATATGTATCCAGTGAGTATACCGCCTAACCTCGAAGAGGTAGTGAGGAGAAGTCGACATGACACTCACTAAGTTCCAACAGTATAAATTAACATAATTTAATAAAAATAATAGGCATGTAAGGCAGTGAAGCAACAAGTATATATATGTCAGATACTGAAATCCAAGAAGAATGCTGAGGATAAATAAAACAATTACCACTTCACTTTTTCCAAATATCTGTCTGATCAATTTCATAAAAGTTAATAACAAATAAAGCATATGCATGCAGGGTGAGGACAACCGGCCGGAGTCACAGGATAGTCACGCTCGTGCACTGCCGAAGGATCGATCGGAACGTCCCAAAAGTGCACCTCACAAGCTCTCTATGCACTGCCGAAGGATCGATTAGCCCGTCCCAAAAGTGCATCTCTCAACCTCTCTACGCACTGCCGAAGGATCGATCGGCCCGTCCTAAAAGTGCGTCTCTCAATCTCTCCATGCACTGTCGAGGGATCGACCGGCCCGTCCCAAAAGTGCATTTCTCAATCTCTCTGCGCACTGCCGAAGGATCGATCGACTCGTCCCAAAAGTGCGCCTCACAATAGAGTGGGAGAAATCACACTCCTCTCGTGGAATACAATTTGCGAAGTGGTCATATGCACATACATTATTCCTTTTTAAAAGAAAATGCCTTTCCATAATCAAGTTTCTTACAAGTTTTTCTCAAATTTCATAACTTCGGGAATGTAAACAATATGAAATGTAAATTCAGCACGCATATAGTTCATATCAAATAAAACATAAGGCATGATGTGGGCGTACTACCCGGACATAATAGAAATAGTCGCTACGTACGGACTCTCGTCACTTTGTACATACGTAGCCCCCACAAGTTATCACATATAGCATTTAAATCACCTAGGGGGACAATTCCCCCTTACAAGGTTAGAAAGGAGACTCACCTCGTGACGAAACCACCCCTCGGATCAAGGATGCACCCGAATCTCCTAAATCTACCCTCGACGGCTCGCAACTAGCCAAATATAGTATTATTACATCAACTCGTGATCAAGGAAGAAGAATTAACCTATTAACCAAAAATTCACCATTCTTGAAGAATTAACCAATTTCAACCTCGAGCCCGCATGCTTGAATATCGAGAATTATCAAAGGGGTCGCTCACTCGTAGCCTATGAGCCCTAAATTGTACTACCCAAATTCTTGATTTTTGATATTTTAGTAATTACTTCTAGTTGAATTCCATGTAAAACTTAGGAAAATAGAGAGGAATTACTCACCTTAGCACTATATAGGTCGTGGAGGGTGCTGCTCAAGCGTTAAGGCTCTCTAATGGGGTTTTTGGATGAGGAAGAATGAAGAAAATCCACTTTTTAAACATTTAAATAGGTCTTCCTATAGGTGTTTCCGCACCTGCGACCTAGGGACCGCGCCTGCGGTCCCGCACCAGCGAGAAGGGAATCGCACCTACAGAAAATGGCGAGGGGGCTAGGGATCGCACCTGCGGAAGGGTTTCCGCACCAGCGGACCCGCTCCTGCGGAAATTGTTCTGCACCTGCGAAGGTAGGGGGCCCCTGGGATTTCGCACCTGCGAGGCTGGGACCGCAAGAGCGGTCCGCACCTGCGGCTGGGCAACCGCACCTGCGGTCACACCAGCAACAGCTGCACCAGCAGTTGTTTTAGCTGGTTTTTGGCCTCGTTAGGTGCCCGGGAGGCACCTAGGCCCACCCGAGCCCTAATCAAAATATACCTGATGTGTGGCTAGAATTCGTGATTTTAAGCATTATTTACCTCGCATTTTATGTACTTTA
>MDKJ01264141.1:0-14913 GCA_005239525.1 Nicotiana knightiana
CCCCTCCCTCAACGAGCCTAAAAAACTTGAGTGGACCCCACCCGTCCCACAAAAAGTTGGTCCCACATCCTAGCTAAGCCTTCTCTTGTTGTGGGTTGCTTGTTTCAAACTCAAATCTTTAATTCTTCAACTTTCCGAAAAACATAAATCGAGGTATTCCGATTTAGTTTTTGTCGAAACTCATATAAATAATGCATATTAGTTATTTTAAATGTGTTCCATGTTGTTTTGTATTTTTTTTATGATTAAATTGGTATGTTATTTTCATCCGGACTAAGATATTAGTGTGCTAAAAAAATATGTAAAAATTGAGAAATCATTATTATTTGTTAAAAAAAATGTTAATAAATTACTTTTACTGTTTTATATGTATTTTCGTGAATGTTTTGTTATTAAATTATTTTTTTTGTTTTTATCTTGTTTTGATTATTTATGTCACGACCCAAAATCTATAAGGTCGTGATGGCGCTGGACATCATTGCCACGGCAAGCCAATCATTAATTAATTAAAATAATTTCCTGTTTTTAACATTTATGAAAAGCATTTCCTTTCACTTTATTACATATTAACTAAATAAAATATGTCGAGTAAATCAATAGTTTGAATATTCCATATTAGCAATTATATCCCAACACATCCTAGAACCCGATGTCACAAGTACATGAGCAATTTCTAAGAATTTATACAATCATTACAAAGCTTGTCCGAAATACAAGTTGGACAAGGAATTTAAAATGAAAATAAATACAGTACGAGGGAGACTGTCAGCTGCGGATCGCCTCCGGATGATGCAACTCACCTAAGTCTCCGAATCCTCCACATTGCTATGAAAGTACCTGTGCAATAAAATGCACAGCAAGTGTAGCATGAGTTCAAAAAATAACGTGTACTTAGTAAGTTGCCCGCCTAAACTCAGAGAGGTAGTGACGATAGGTCGAATTAGACACTCACTAAGGGCCAGCAAATTAATTAACAGTATAAGATAAACACAATAGGCATGTAAAAGTAGTAGCAGCATATATATAAGGCACTGAAATCCAAGTAAATACTGGAAGTAAACAAACAGTTACCACTTTCTCATTTTTTTTCCAAATATCTTAAATAAACAATTTCTTCTTTGTTTCCCCCCAAATATCATAAATCAACAATTACTTCTTTATTTTCCCCCAAATATCTTATCCCTTCAAAAATCATGAAAAACATTTTACAATTTAGCATGCGCATATGGGATAAGGACAACGGGCCTGAGCCATCATATTAATCATCTATGTGCACTGCCGAGGGTCGAACGACCTGAACCATAGTATTTCTTTCAATCTCGTCGTGGCGTACGACCCGCTCCCATGAGAGTGGGGGAAATAACACTCCGCTCGCGGAATGTAAATTGCGAAACGGTCACATGCAGTCATGCACAATCAACAGTCTACCCCGAATACGTCGGGAAAAACAAGTAACCAAGTAAATGACAGATTTCTCTTTTAAAAACCACAAAATAGTATTTAAAACCCTTTTTCGAAATTCACTTTTCAAGTTTTTATAATGTTTAATAATACAACCTTATCCGGAAATACAATTGCCCACGAAGGAAATCAATTCTCTTTTTAGATGATTTAGAAAATAAACTCTAATCTTCCTTAGTCATTCAATTACAATTTCGATTATATTAGCAGTCTAATACCACAGACAAGATCACAGGTACAACAGGTAAGGCATGCTAGTGGGTCCTAGGCTACCCGGACATGGCATAATAGTAGCTACGCACGGACTCCCGTCACCTCGTGCTTACGTATCCCCCGCAGATAGTCACACATACTTAATTAGTTCATCTAGAGGGATAATTCCCCCTCACAAAGTTAGAAAGGAGACTTACCTCACTCCGAAATTTCATAACCGGCTTCTAAGCCCTTTCGACGACTCCAAGGGACGCACATCGCCCCAAAACTATCCAAATAATGGCAAACCAATAAAAATATACTCTAATATTTATAAAAATTCCAAATTATATAGTTTCCCAACCCTGCTTAGTGAATTGACCAAAATGCCCTCGGATCCACGTGCCCGAATTTTGAAATTTCTCGAAGATATACTCTACCCATAGTCTTACTAGCTCAAATATACAATTTACTCTAAATTCCATGCTCAAATTCGTGGTAGAAATCCAAAATAAAATTTCTAGGTTTTTTTCCCTCCAAAAACCACAATTTTTATACAATTTTCATGTTTTAATCCATGCATATACCTTGTATTTAACTTGAGATGCGAAGGAATCACTTACCTATTGATGCTTGATGAAAATCACCCTTTGAAATCCTCCAAAATCGCCCCAACCATGAGAAAGAATGAGGAAATGGCCAAAATCCCGTTTTAAAATAGTTCACTGCCCAGACCAACCCTCTATGTGATCGCACTTCTATAGCCGCGATCGCATAGGCAAATCCAGAAGCCTCTAAACATACAATGTGCGATCGCACAGTTAACCTCGCGATTGCACAAGCCATAAGCCTGAGGCCTCATTTTTTCCCTCTGTGCGATCGCATACACTTACCTGCGATTGCATAGACCAAAATCCAGCAGCCTCCCAAATTGCACTATGCGATCTCATACACTTACCTGTGATCGCATAAGCCAAAATCCAGCAGCCTCACAAATTGCACTGTGCGATCGCGGACCTGTCATGCGATTGCATTGTGTAAATATCTGCTGCTCTCACACCAGAAAAACTAGCAATCCTCACAAGGCACGAATCGACTCGTTGAGCATTCGAAACACGCCGGAGGCCCCCGGGACCTCAACCGAACCTACCAACCAGTCCTAATACCTCAAAATTTCCACTTCCGGTCGGATTTCTCAAAAACCTTCAAATTTCTATCTTTAGCCAAATGACTTCAAAATGACCTACGGACATCCGAATTCACTTCCAATCGCGCTCCCAAGTCCAAATCACCATACGGAGATATTCCCAAGCTCGGAATCCCAAACGGACATCAATATCACTGAAATGCACTTCAAGCCAAACTTAGGAAATTTCTTCTAAAATGCTGACTTCCACAATATGCGCCGAAACGCTCCCGGGTTATCCAAAGCCTGATCCGGACATACGCCCAAGTCCGAAATCATCATACGAACCTGTAGGAACCTTCAAATCTTGATTCGGAGGTAGTTTATTCAAAATTCTAATTTTAGTCAATTTCTCCAACTTAAGGCTTCTGAAATGAGAATTTTCTTTCCAAATCAACTCTAAACTTTCCGAAATTCAATTCCAACCACACCTACAAGTCATAATACCTGAAATGGAGCTGCTCACGACTTCAAACCGCTGAACGACACGCTACAGCTCAAAATTATCGGTCGGGTCGTTACAATTTATTTGGTTAAAGACTAGTAATATAGTGCCCTTTTAGCGTAGTAAAATTTAATGTCTTTTAGCGTAGTATCCCTGTAGTTTAAGTATCTCTTATAATAAATAAAATACGTCCAAATAACTGATAGATAAAACACAAACTCTCTCCAATTAAATCTTGTATAATTATAAGAATTAATTATTTAATTTACAAACAAACATAAAATCATAAAACTAATATGTAAGATAATAAAACTAACACTTACAAGAATTCAGTATAGCTTGATGCTACTGGACCTCAAATATCGAGCCTGGAACCCATATGTAAATATTTAATAATTAAATATTTTATAATTATAAAAATTAACTATTTAATTTAAAAACAAGCATATAAAATTATAAACTAACATGTAAAATTGTAAAACTAACACATACAAGAATTCAGGATAGCTTGGTGCTACTTGGCCTCAAATATTGAGCCTGGAACCCATATACGAATACTTAATAATTAAATCTTATAAAATTATCAGAATTAATTATTTAATTTACAAAACAACATATAAAATTATAAAACTAACATGTAAAATAATAAAACTAACACTACAAGAATTCAGGAAAGCTTGGCGCTATTGTGCCTCAAATATCGAGCCTGAAACCCATATGTGAATATTTAAAAATTAAATATTATATAATTATAAAAATTAATTATATTTACAAACAAGCATATAAAATTATAAACTAACATGTAAAATAATAAATCTAACACATATAAGAATTCATGATAGCTTGGTGCTACTGGGCCTCAAATATCGAGTCTGGAACCCATATGTGAATATTTAATAATTAAATATTGTATAATTATAAAAATTAAATATTTACTTTACAAACAAATATGTAATTAATGTTGTTTAATTTACAGTAGACGACATGGAGGTGCCGCCTATGCATCCCGGACCTTCCAGCGATGAGCTACTGTCATTACAGGGCGATCATAGGGCCGCCCACATATGGGAGGGAGAGTTACCGGCCCAGAGTCTCCGCGTCAGGAGAGTGGACGACATGTGGGACTTTCTGAAGGGCAAAGTTCTCTATCCCCGTGATGTCAAATGCATGCAGGATACATGCTTCTACAAGATTTTGGAGATCGGGTGGCTGCAGCTCGATTGGTCTTTAGTCACGGCCCTGATAGAGCGGTAGCGACCGGAGACACACATATTCCACTTGCCCATTGGCGAGGCCACCATCACACTGCATGACATGGAGGTTTTATATAGGCTTCCCGTTGATGGACACCCCGTCACTCTGTCACAGGTCAGGAGAGAGATGACACGTGGGCAGTACCTGGACATGCTGCAGCAGCTCACTGGTTCAAGCCACAGGATGAGACTGCACAGGCTGGGGCCAGTCGTCTGCAGTTGACGACTATTCGAGAGCATTTGGAGATATTGCACCCTGACATCACTGGAGATACACTGGATCTGCATACTCTTTATGTTTGGAGGGGTCTAGTTCCCGAACACTTCGGGGAACCTAGTCAGCTTGAGATTACTTCATGATCTTGAGCGGCTAGATGATTTACCCTAGTGATGAGTGGTGATTTTACCACTTATTTTAGTCTCTTTTCTTTAGATTTTGTGTCCTTTAATGACAATATGAGGTCGTTTATGGTGTGTATTATCAGTTTTCAGGTAAATAAGGTCAATTGAAGTGAAATTGAGAAAAGTGGTTAAAAGAATGCAAAAGGCTCCAGGAATTCCGCATCTGCAGAACATTGATCGTAGAAGCGATCTCGCACCTGCGGGGAGAAAGTCTGTATCTGTGGAACTGAGAAACTTCACCTGGGATCGCACCTGCGAGTCAAGACCCGGTTCTGCGGTTGTGCATCTACGCTTCGAAGACCGCATCTGCGGATCCAACACTTCTATTCACTTTACGCATCTGCGATGGGCTATCCGCATCTGCGATGGGCTATCCGCATCTGTGGAGCTTCACCTGCGAGGATTCTTCTGCAGGTGCGGTCAACGGGCATCAGTTCTCGGCAGAAATGACAAATCACATTTTCTCAATTCCAAACCCACAAATACACGACCTAGCAGATATTTTTGACAACTTTTAGATCTTTAGCTTAATTCTCAGTCCTTACACTAGAGATAACAAGTTTTGGAAGCTAGGGTTCTTGCACACACACTTGGTCTTGATGATTTGAAGCTTTTTGTTGAGAATTTCTTACTCCTTTATGCTCATTTATTCATTTCCTTGCTTTGTATTGTATATCTAAGTGTGTAGTATTTTTTCCAACTCTTGAATCTTGTTTGTGGGAATATTCATATTTAAAGTGTGGATTAAATACTTTGTTGTGCTTATGTATTGAACTATTTTTATTTATTTATGTAGTGAGTTGTTGTTTCTTTAATTATTCTTATTTTTTAATGTTTCCAAAGGGATTAGCTAACCCTAGGACTCGCCCATTAACTTCGAATTAATTTTGGGAAAGATTATTTGGGGTTGGGAAAGATTAATTAACAGGAATTTGAGGCTTTAACCCTCATTTTATAGATTCTACCTAGGGATAGGATTGAACTATTTGTAGCCATATTCAGGTGTGCTTAATCTCTTGATTATTTTAGGGATAATTCAATTAGGAAGTCTTGTTAATCTTCAAAAGAAGCTAATATAGAATTATTACCCGAGGCTAATTAACATAAACTCGCTCATATTTGTAAAATCGTGAAATACATTGGATCGTTACTTGAGTGTAAAGCCCAATGCATCCATACTTGTATCTATTGATCATTTTACTTGCTTTCTATGTTAGTTTACATTTTCGCATTTAGCTATAATATTTTCAGAACCCAAATTCTAAGTGTTTGGCATTGCACAATAAGTGATAATTTTCTTACATTCCTAATCGCCTACATATTGTTCTATGTGGGATTCGACCCCGACTCATAGTTGGGTAATTTATATTGCATGAGATCGTGTCCATTTACTTTTTAGTAGTGGATTTGGACGTCATCAAAATTGACGCCGTTACCGGGGAACAATTTGGCGTAATTTAGGTTGTTTGAGAAGTAAGCGTAAGTGCTTTGGTCCAAACTTATGAATATTTGTGTAATTATTGTTCATACCT
Organism: Nicotiana knightiana; assembly: GCA_005239525.1. Lineage (NCBI taxonomy): Eukaryota > Viridiplantae > Streptophyta > Magnoliopsida > Solanales > Solanaceae > Nicotiana > Nicotiana knightiana. The sequence goes on from MDKJ01264141.1 coordinate 6,472, forward strand.
TGGTCTATTTTTCTTGTTTGTTCTTTGTTTATTTTCTTAGTTATTGAAAAAAAAAATGGCATCATATAATGAAAATTGGTCGGATGGTCGTTGTTCATACTTTGATAACCCTTGCTCTTATTGTGGAGGACCATACTCGTGGCAAAATTGTTTAAATACTCTTGGGGGTGGATTGTGCGCACAATCTCAAACCCATGAGTGGAGTATTTGTGATAAGTGTGGTCGTTAAAATGGTCATTGGTATGATTGTGCTTATTTGTCTGTCCCTTCCCCAAGCCCTCGCTATGATGATTCTACTTTTTGTGATGAAAATTATAGGGATGAGGAAGTGGAAGAAATTGAGCGTGGTCGAAATGGAGAGTTCGAGCTGATGATTGAATGCTTACTTGAAAGAGGAAGCAAAGAGCAAAATGCCTTGGAGGAGCTTTAATAGTCTCCAAAATGACTTGGCACTTAAAATGTTGAACTCACAAATGGAAGAAATGCTTGAAGCCTTAAAGGTCCAAAAATCCTCGGAAGTGAGTGATAGAAAAGAACCTTCCTTAGAGGTTGAACTCGAAAATCCTTCCTTGGCACTTGATCAAAACCAAGAATAACTCTCAAATGCTCAAAATTAGAAGATGATGATCATGTTGGAGGCCATTCTTGAAAATGAGGAGAAGCACAACTTTGCACTCGAGGACTTGAATCAACGCATAACTCAAAATGACGAGCGTATCCACACCTTGGAGAATCAAATGAAATTATTGATTGAGACTCATTTTGTTAATCATTTTGAAAGTGTGGAGGGAAGCCAAGAAGAGTCCAATTCCGAGGAAGAAAGTGAGCTTTACTTTGAGGAATCAAGACTTGAACATCCGCCAACTGACTCCATGAGTCTAGTGACGCTAAGAAAAATGTGGGATTAGAGTCAACCAATGTAAATGAAAATTTGGTTGAAATTGACTTAGTCCGGGGGAAAAAGAGGATGTCAAAATCCGGGAAAAAATGTAATTTGGAGGTTTGAAGTCACATTCCAAGCATTTTTCAACATTGGAATTGTGTGGTGAGATGGGAGTTGAACTACACGAGTCAATGAAGGATTGCGAGGAGGAAAGACTGAGGCCATACATTTTACAATTTTAAAGAACAACAAGGCAAAATGACATTCCTCACATGAAAGCCAAGAAGTGCAAAATGAAGAATTTAATTCTTGGCTTGGTCATCTATTTACCACCCCCACTGCTCGTGGTCACAAGCTTGACTCTAAGCTAGGTGCCCAGTTCATATCGTCCAAGTGGCGAGAAAAGTGGTTAAGTTGACTTGCGTCGTGCCACGACGTTAAATGCGGTGCTTGGTGGGAGGCAACCCATCGTTTTCAAAATTTTTGGGTTTATTTTTGAAATTTTCCTTTTTAGAATAGCTTAATACATTATTTTGGACTAATCTGCCACGTTTTAGTTTTTTTGGAGCTAAATTGAGGAGTTTGAGATTTCGGAATGCACTAAAGCAGTAGCTGCCCAAAACTGAACTGCTGAACCCAGGTGTTACCGCACCTGCGGTAAGGACACGTGCAGGTGCGCTTGCGCATAAGCATATTCATAAGCGTAGATGCGGATAAATATGCAGGTGCGGTCCTTTTGACGCAGAAGCGCTTAAAAATCTGCAGGTGCGGATAATCGGGCAAGTTTAATGAGTGAAACCCTCATTTCATCAGGAATGTTCTGATTGTTTTCACCAAAACCCAAACTCCCCCATCTCTTACAAACTCAAATCCTCCATTTATCCTTACTTATATGGCTCTCACACAAGACAGAGGTATCTCTCTTATACTTCTCTTCTCTTCTTATTCTTTTTCTCATGACTCTCATGGAAGCCCCCCTTTATTCCCCCCCAAAAAAATACCCTCTGATCAATGCTAATATTAAGGTGAGGAATTTGGTTGAGAGTAGGTTATTGTGTGGTGCTTACAATGAAACAAATTTCTGGGAAATCTGAGTACCCAATTTGTATGAAGAAGAATCAACTGTTCACTGCTTGTAAGGTGTTCGACAAATTGTCCGAAAGAAAATTGGGTGCTTAGTACCTAAAAATCAATCTAAATAGAGTCATAGGTCCATTTAGTACACTAATTTGGAAGTCTTGAGTACAAGTTAGGTGCTAAAAAAAACCATGTTTCAAGTGAAAAGGATCGAAAAAAAAATATTTCTGGGCACTTGAACCCTTGGATGAACACCGCAGATGCGGTCTCGCACCTGCGATGATTGTTCCGCAGGTGCGATTTTTTGCAGAATGAGCAAAAGCGCAGATGCGGTGGAAATATCGCAAAAGCGGGATCGCACCTGCGGTTGTTCTTTCGCAAGTGTGGAAACTGGGCAGAATATGCAATTCCAGTAGCTTTGCAACTGGAGCTCAACTTGATTCTTTGGCCTAATTGCTGTGTTTTAAATTGCTTAACATGATTCTACTGCCCAACTAACTTTGTTTTGATTTTTTGAAGGTACTTCGAGCTAAAATGGACCCGAACATGAACATAAATGCTCCGCACAGTCATGAAATTGAGGAGGAAGATGAGGAACAATTTGATAACTCACGCTTCATGTCTTCTAATTGTCATCGCCGGTATTATGACAATCTTATCACAAGGAAGATAGTACTCGAGAAAGGGATCGCCGAGGATAAATTGGTTGAGCTGCTCCCAGATTTCTATGGTCGTTTACAATCCTCCGGATGGTCATTCTTCATTTCGACTCCATGCAAGGTCAATGAGGAGTGGGTTCGCGAGGTTTACGTAAACCTTAATCGTACAAACTTCGGAGACCCACAACTCACCATTAGAGGAAAAACAGTGAGGTTTGGATCTGAGCAGATGAATGACATACTCAGGATTAACCATCCACTCGAGCCAGTGCTAGAAAAAGATAAATGCAAAAACGCAGAATGGCTTGTGTCTAAACTCTATCCTGCAAGCATGAGAGAAAAATGTGCCAACAAAGAAAGGGGTTCGAAGTCGATCGACTTCACAATCGAAGCTAAAATATGGATCTACATCCTCTACAACAAGGTATCACCCTGTGGGAATGTTTAAGATGTTAGAGCCCTGATCATTGCATGCCTTCTTGATGGAATTCCCGTGAATGTCGGCTACTATATCTTGAGGGAGCTGAAGGAGTATGTGCTTCAAGGTAGCACACCAGTGATGTTTCCATCGTTGATTACAGAGTTGTGCCGGCGTGCACAGGTTGATGAATGGGATGGATATCATTGGATACCGGCAGACAAGCCATTTCACCCATTGAGAGTGACAAGTGTCACACCTCTTTTTTTCCCACACAACCCTATTACGAAGTTGAGTTAGAAGAGTTTTTCCAAGTAAAGTGACATTTTTAGAAGGGATTATTTATTATTTAGAGTCGCCACTTGGAATTGAGTTTTGTTGTTCCAAGTCACCTTTTATTTTGAATCCCTTATCAAAAGGAATGTTTGACTCTTAATTTATGGTCTACGAAAATAGAAGACTGGGTAAGGAATTCTATTGACCGGGAGGAAGGTGTAAGGCACCCATCGAGTCCCGTGGTTCTAGCACGGTCTCTTTTATTGATTAATGTCCGACTTAAATCAATTCTTGGATATTCTTGTATTTTATTGATTATGGTTTGCCTACTACCGCTTAATTAATTATTGTATTTTTATCAATTGTTTTCACCAAGATGCAGTACACATACAAGGTGTTCTTCTTTGAAATTAAATGTTAAACCAAGGTACGAAATGTACACGTGGTTATAACATAATTATTTTAAATCTAAAGGCATCGAGACGCAGAATGCGCACATGATCCTTTTATTATTCAAGCGCATTAATCCAAGTTTCGGGTATGAACACATGGGCTAATATTTAAAGAACATCTAAAGTTTTCTAGTATTTTAGAGTATTTCAATTATTTTGTCTCTTTCATATTCGATACATATATTTGTATAATTTTATTATTATTACTGATTGCAACGGGTCTTAAATTAGTTCATGATTCATCTCGCTACCTTATAAATATTTTTTACCACCTCAATTATTTATTTCTTGAAATAGCTAATTCGAATATCATTTTAACACTAATACATGAACTTTCAAACAAATACATGAATTAATTACCTAAGAATCTGTAACGAGACTAATGAAAACTTTAGACATGCATCGTAACGAGACTAATGAAAACTTTAGACATGCATCTTTACTTAAAAGAATAAAAGAAGAAGAAGAAGAAGAAAATGGGAAACCTACTAGTTTGTGCAGCCAATTCATTATAAAATTTTAAGATACAACAATTTAATATATATGAATATAAGTACTGATTCTAACATATTTACAAAGAAACAAATAAGACTAGGCAACCTGAACAATGGACTGAACCACGGAAAAACTTTTAACAATCATAGTTCTTTATGTAAAATGAACCAAATTCTAAGGTGTCAAACAGATCTTAACAACGCTAATAAGAGAGTCAGAAGCACATTTCATACGCAATAACAGAACTAAAAAAAAGAACTAGAAGAGTTCCTTCTCTTAAAATATTTCAAACAATACAGAATTCATTCAATCTCTGAATCACTTTTCAAAATGCAAAACTAGATCCTTAAAATAAGTAAAAGATGAGTAGATGATATAAAAGAGAACCTGTAGAGCAAAGCTTTTTCACTATATAAGAGAGGAGCCTCAAAAATAATTTCACAATGACAAAAATTCGAGCGACAAGCAGCAGCGAAAGGAGATAGGAACACCCCGATCAAGACTAAAATCTTAGAGCGAAAATGGAACCCGAACGATAAACCGAACGTTGATTAAAATTAAAAATTTTATTTAAACTCCATGATTTCTCCTTCGAAAATATTTTAAATGAAAGGATGCAATTCTATCTTTGTCCAAGAAAAACAAAATTTGATCCCCCCTTCTTTTTTTCTCTCTTTCTTTTCTTTTAAATAGCAGTAAACTTTTTTCTTTTTACTAGTCTAAATGTATGCCTTATATAGAGAATGTGTAGTAGTCTTTGTGTTCATGGAGAAGAAGAGTGGGAAAGTGGGAGTCGTGTGTGTGTGTGACGGAAATGGGAATATGGGGTTGGGACGTGAGAGACGTGAGTGAAAATGGGTAAGGAAGTGATGGAGGAGTCATGGATGAGTTGAAAAACTTTTGAAGTTAAATTTGTTACAAATTCTTTTAAAACATTACGTGAGTAGTTGCTGCTTATTCTTCCTTTTTTTTTTTTGTTTATTTTTTTTATTAAAATAAATATTAAGACAAAAAATACTAATTAACTAGCTCTAGACTAACACTATATATTTAATTATATATATATAAAATTAAATATTTACACGCACTTTAAGTAATACTAAAAAATATTATATAGCTTATTTATTAAAATTCTAATTAAAAGAAATCAGATATTTTTTGTAAATTTTCATTTTTCTCTTCACAAATAGAATAAAATATGTTCTATAAGTATTTATATGTGTATTAAGATTAGACCTATAGAAAATATTTACACTAAAATAGTATATAATTTGGGTGTGGTAAAAAATTAGTTGTTCATAGCATACCCCTCTTTGCTTGGAAACATTAATAGTTTTCAAGAAAAGAAAATGAACAAGGTGACTGGTTTTTGACCTCACTATTATTTAAAAAGGAAGAGAAGAGAAAAGAAAGGGTTGCGACCGAGCCTTAGTTTTAGGCCGCCTACATATCCCTAGTTATAAGAGAATCAGGTCACGTGTAATTCAAGAAGAGCGATGAGTATTCTTATAGGGAGAGTCGAGCGAAGTTACGTCGAGGTTCCGATCCGCGGTTCCTACTATTACATCAAAACGAAAAGAAAAATTACATACTCTTGAAATCTAAGAGTTACAAAATTCCTATTTAAATGCCATCTAGAGTCTTGTTGTTGATTCTTGACTTGCTTCCTTCATTGATTTTAGACTGAAACTTGATGCTCTCCGATATAAAAGACTATGAAATATTCTCACAAGCTTGTTTCGTGATCAGGTGATAGGAAGATGGATCTTGAAATTCTTTGTCTCTGCATGCATTATGTCAAAGCTGGTTCGGTTGGTATTGAGATCAAATGTTCCACTTTCTCTAGCGAGAGCTGGAATTTTTTATTTTTTTTGCACATCCAGTCCGTACTTCGCATAAAAACATGCAAGCCATCAGAAACAAACAAAACGAACAAAAATTTTCTGCCCCAGTTTATACTAGAAATTTTTTGTGAGTTATTAAAAACACAATAAACTATCTTTGCTATTGAGGAATAAAGAATTGAAAAAGACACATTTTTTTTCTTAAAAAATAAATAATAGGGGATGTCGTACCCAGTGTTAACAAGAAGGAAGGCAACCAGGGGATGTAGTGCCTTGTGTTGGCGATAAGATGAGGCTCGAGGCACTCTATGATGCTACTCGGGAATGTCGTACCCTATGTTGGCAGAAAGTAATACAACTAGGGGATGTAGTACCCTGTATTGGCAATAAGATCAGGCACGCGACACTCTGAGGTGCTACTAGGGAATGTCGTACCCTATGTTAGCAATGAGATGCAATGCAGCCAGGGGATGTAGTACCCGGTGTTGGCTATAAGATGAGGCTCGCGGCACTCTGAGATGCTAATAGGGAATGTCGTACCCTAGCAAAAACAAATGCAGACCAGGGGATGTAGTACCCTGTGTTGACAATAAGATGAGGCTCTTGGATCTATAATATTCTACTAGGGAATGTTGTACCCTATGTTTTCAATAAAATGAGGCTTGTGGCTCTCTGAAATGTTACTAGGGAATGTCGTATCCTATGTCGGCAATAAGATGAGTCTCATGGCACTCTAAGATGCTACTAGAGAATGTCGTACCCTATGTTAGCAATGAGAAATGCAACCAGGGATGTAATACCCCGTGTTGGCAATAATGTGATGCCCATGGCTCACTAAGATTCTACTAGGGAATGTCGTACCCTATGTTAGCAATGAGATGCAATCAGGGGATGTAGTACCCTATGTTTGGAAATAAGATGAGGCTCGAGGCACTCTGAGATGCTATTAGGGAATGTCTTACCCTATGTTAGCAATGGGAAATACAACCAAGGGATGTAGTACCCTGTGTTGGCAATGAAATAACGCTTGCAGCGTTCTGGGATGCTACTAGGGAATGACGCACCCTATGTTAGCAATAAAATGAGGCTCGTGGAGTTCTAAGATGCAGTCAGGGGATGTAGTACCCTGTGTTGGCAATAAGGTGAGGCTCATGGCTCACTGAAATGCTACTAGGGAATGTCGTACCCTATGTTAGTGATGAGAAATACAACCAAGGGATGTAGTACCCTGTGTTGGCAATAAGGTGAGGCTCATGGCTCACTGAAATGCTACTAGGGAATGTCGTACCCTATGTTAGTGATGAGAAATACAACCAAGGGATGTAGTACCCCGAGGTGAAGATAGGGTATTCCCTATAATGAAACTAAAAATAACATTATTAAATGTATATTAGAAGGAAATCAAGGATTTGAGAACTTCACTTGGTGACGTTCGTCCTTCCATGAATTGTTTCCTAAAATTGTTATGTTCCTGTTCTGAACAAAGAAAGATTCGTTAGTTTTAAAATGGTGGTCAATTTGTGGCCTTGATTTCTTGGGCGACTTGACCTAGTGTCCATTGCACTTGTTAGAACAGTTGGCTCTGTCAATGGCCGTACGAATTACTCGGAGATTCTGTCTTTATTTTATAGAGATCTTCTTTCTCAACATCAAAACCTGCTTATTTTACGCCTATCCCCAGTTGTGTTTGTGGTGCAAACAACCTTGCTCCCAAAACAACTTTTAACTGAGTAACTTTTGCTGACCCTTAACACATTGTTCAGTCTTCAAGTCGTTTGCTCGTCAGGGAAAATAAAAGATGGCTTTATGCCTGTCACGACCTAAAATCCATAAGGTCGTGATGGCGTCGGACACCACTGTCAGGCAAGCCAATCATTAAATGGCTAAGTTAAATTTTCTATTTTAGCATTTTTGAAATCGTTACCTTTCACTTTATTACATAATAACTGAATAAAATCTGCTACGTAAATACGATAATTTGATACTCCATTTTTATAAAATACATCCCAAACACATCCCGGAACCCGGTGACACAAGTACATGAGCAGTTTCTAAGAATCTTACAAATACTACTAAGCTTGTCCGAAATACAAATTGGACACAAGTAGAGGAAGACTCTGCCGACTGCGGCTCGTCTTCGGGTGATGCAGCGCGTCTAAGTCTCCAAGTCAGCCATATTGCTATGAAGGTACCTGTGCAACAAAATGCACAGCAAGTCTAGCATGAGTACGAAAATAACGTGTACTCAGTAAGTATCCCGCCTAACCTTAGAGAGGCAGTGACGAGAGGTCGACTTGACACTCACTAAGGTCCAACAAAATAATTTAACAAGATATGA
>MDKJ01088031.1:0-35045 GCA_005239525.1 Nicotiana knightiana
CAGAGAGACAAGGAGGCGGCAGAATGACAGCGGGGCGGCGAGGCGGCGGTGACGCGGCAGCGGAGGCGACTGGCGGCGGTGGACAGTGGTGTTTATGGGTGAAATTAGGGAGAAAGCGTACGTATCTCGGAGCTCTATCCATTCATGTATGTGTTGTGGGGTGGAGGTTGCCGGAACTTCACGAATTTGAGGAAAAAGGGGCGGCTAGGTTTTGTTTTAGATCTAAAATTCATGGAGCTTGAGATAGTTTTGAGGGGTTTGGGTTGGAGATTTGGAAAGATTAAGTTGAGACGAGTGGGGGGGGGGGTGAAGTTTTGGTGGTGTGTGGACGACGGCAGGCGGTGGTGCCGCCGTGGAGAGGGGCGGTGGCTAGAGAGGAGGAGTGGGAGAGAAGGGAGGGGGCTAGGGTTTGTGTTATGTGAAATAAGACCAAAAATTCTGATTATAGGGCCTTTTATATGAAAAATAAAATTGATTCTGGGCCATTGGATCAAAGATAGTAGAAGGCTGAGATTTGATCTTGAATACTTAACCAAAACGACGTAGTTTTGTGCTCAAACTACGTCGTTTTTGCCCCTCCCCTGGCAGCCCTTTTATGGATTAGCCATTTCACTTTTGGCCACTTAAATCATTTCAATTTTAACCATTTTCCTGGAATCCTATCTTATTAAACTAAAATCTAATTAACCTAAATACCAACTAGTAAAATAAACCTAATAAAATAAATTAGCTAACAATTGAATTAATTATATGAGAAATCAATTAACTTATCAAATAATTAGTCAATTAAAAGTGCACACACAAAGAGAAAAGTATAGAAAAATTATTTTTTTTTGGTATTTTTATGTCAAGAAATTCAATTAAAAATGCACAAAAATATAGAAAAAATAACGATTGAAGGAAAATTGACACTAACAACTTTAGAAGCATTTAAATGGTGCGAAAATTAGGTATTCACAGGGTACATCATTTTCATAGGTTGTTAACGAAACATCCAATATTGTTCTACGTTTTGAAACATTGCAATAGAAACTGGCTATGCTTTTTTGTATCAACCATGGGAGAAGGGCAGACAAACTCTCTAACTCCATTGCTAGCCGTAATTCCAAAGTTGTAGAGTTAAGAGTTATTGAAGTTAATCCATGATTTAGTGGGAGGCTAACAAAGGGAAAAATCTAGGTGTTAAAAGAACATGAGTATTCTCGCTAATTAACCTATCATTTCTACTAAAAGAATTTATTAATTAATTATGGATCTGTGAAAGACAGTAATTTACTTTGAAAATAAAGAGCAAAGCTTAGGATCAAAGAAGGTGGAAATAACACAACTTTCATCCACATAAAATGAAGAAAACTAACTGAACACACTTCGAGATAAAGATGAAAAAGATATACGTAATGAATTATAAAAAGAAAAAAGTACCGTCGATTTACATTTCCAGACTTCGTTTGCCTCAGAGAGTTTAGAGCATATCCATATACAATGCGGCAGGGAAAGGCGACTATTCAGATATAAATCAAAATTTGCCCTTGTCTTGTCAATATTAGCTTCTTAAATAGTTGTGAAAAATGACTATTGATATACCAATTTTAATATATATATGAATCTGATCTCTATTGAGATATTCGTATCTTTTCAAATTCTTTTGTTTTAAAGAAGTAATTGAGAGAGACTAGGAATGCCCTCAATCCTAATTGGATGCATTGAATTCAGTGCATGAAGCATTTATGTACTATTCCTTCACTTCTAATTCACCAGGCTCATTGCTAATGTAATCAAAAAATTACTTAACTGAAGATCTTTAGAAACAAAATGGTAACTCAAATTTCAAAGGATATTATTATAAATTAACTTCGTAGGTAGGTTCTTTCTATGTTAATTTTAGTATGACTAGATTTAAACTACGTGCGTTGCGCGTGTTCTTCATATCAACGGATATATATTTTCTTAAAATGAAAACAATATTATTAAACAGTATAATTAAGTTATAAAATAAATTTTAAAAGCATAAACTGTTGAAAATAATACGTATAGATCATGTAAAAAAATTATGTCAAACATAAGAATTAAAACTTCTTATCATTGACCACTTGCCTAATTTCTCCTTTGGGAAGGTAAATGGCTGTTAAATGACACTTAAATTTGATGTTGTTGAATTTATATTTTACATATCCAATTGGTATCTATCTTTTGAAAAGATTTTGTTCTAATTCTTTAGGTCTATACAAATAGTACTACTACTGTCACGACCCCAACTCCCCACCTTAAGATGTCGTAATGACATTTAGTCTTTAAGATTATGTAAGGCTAACATTTAATAATAGCTTAACAGAAATAACCAAACAGAGATACTAAAATGTAACGACCCGGTCAGTCGTTTCGATAGTTTGTAGCCCCGTTCCCCATTTAATGCTCATTTTGTACTTTATAGCTGTTAAGTGATTTGCCGGGTTAGTCGGTTCGGGTCCGGAGAGGTTTCAGAATGAATTGAGATACTTAGTCTCAAAGTTGGAAGCTTAAGTTGAAAATGTTGACCGGATGTTGACTTATGTTAAAACAACTCAGGAATGGAATTTTGATGGGTTCGTTAGCTCCGTTGGATGATTTTGGATGTAGGAGCGTGTCAGGATTGTAATTTGGAGGTCCATACTTGAAATGGCGAAAGTTAGATTTTTGAAAAGTTTGGCCTGGAGTGGAATTTTTGATATCGAGGTCGGATTCTGATTCCGGAAGTTGGAGTAGGTCCGTGGTGTCACTTGTGACTTGTGTACAAAATTTGAGGTCAATTGGATTGATAGGTTTAGGCATCGTTTGTAGAAGTTGAAATTTCTTAGTTTCAGTAGGCTTGAATTGAGGTGCGATTCGTGTTATTGATGTTGTTTGAGGTGATTTGGACTCGACTAAGCTCGTATTTTATTTTAGCACTTGTTGGTATGTTCGGTTGAGGTCTCGGGGGCCTCGGGTCCATTTCAGATGGTCAACGGATCGATTTTTGAGTTTGGAAGATTGTTGAAGCTGAAGCCTTCTGGTGCAATTGCACCTGCGGAATATTGGCTGCAGGTGCGAACTTGGAGGTGCGGGGTGAGATGCGTAGATTTGAGTTTGGAGGGGAGTGAGCGGGTGGTCGCAAGTGCGAAGGATTTTTCGCACCTGCGTGGCCTCAGATGCGGGGATGGAAGCACAGAAGCGGAAGTGGAGCTGGGAGCTGGTTCCGCAGAAGTGGCTTGGGTGCTCGCAAAAGCGAGCCCGCAAGAGCGAAGTGAGGAGCCGCAAGAGCGGAAGTAACCGCAGATGCGGTTGAGTGGTCGTTTCTGCAATTTCGCAGAAGCGGTTATGTTTTCGCAGAAGTGGAAGTGCTGGTTAGTGCCTTAAATACAAGTGTGATGACCCGATAGGTCATTTTATAATTTAAACCTAATTTTGTGATCCGAAACCTTTAGAAGTCATGTTTTATCCTTTTTCGATTTGCGTGCGCAGTCAGGGCGTCTTTTCGGAAAGTTTTTATGTTAAAAATTGATAAAAATAAGAGATTTTGGCTAAAAACTTCATTTGAGTTGGCTCGGTCAATAATTTTGGTAACTAGACTCGGATTTGTGTTTTGACGGTCCCGATGGATCCGTATCGTGATTTGGGACTTGGGCATATGCCCAGAATCAAAATCGGAAGTCTCTAGCCCGATATATCGGACTATGTCGAAATTTAAAAGTTGAAAGCTTAATGAAATCGAAGTGTTTGACCAAAGTTTGACTTTTTGGATAACGAATTCGTATTTTAGTTCTGAAACCCGGTATAGGTTCAATACCATAATTATGCCTTGTCTGTGAAATTTGGTGCAAAACGGAATTGATTTGACGTGATCCAGACGTCCGGTTGTGAAAATAGGAATTTCAAAGTGTTATTGAAAATTTCATGTGATTTGGGGTTCAATTCGTAGTTTTAGGTGCTACTTTGGCAATTCGATCGCGCGAGCAAGTTCGTATGACATTTTTAGACTTGTGTGCACTTTTTGTTTAGAGTCCTGAGGGCTCGAGTGAGTTTCGGATAGGCTACAGAGTGAAAATTGGGACTTAGAACATTGCTGGTGCATCTGATATGGTGCAGGCCTCTGATTTCGTATTTGTGAGACCAGGCATCGAAATTGCGAACCCCGCAGATTACGCATTTGCAAGCTTCTCATCGCAAATGCGAAGAGAAGCTGGGCCAACAGTTTTCGCATTTGCGAGTTTTCCTTCGCAGTTGCTAAAGGAGTCTGGGAAGGGCAGTGATCGCAAACGCGATTATTGAGTCGCATTTGCAAAGATCCAAGGTCGCATTTGCAAACTTATCTTCGCATTTGCGAAGGCAGCAAAAGTGTGAAGGTCTTCGCATTTGCGAGCTCAGGTCGCAAATGCGACATTTGCAGCTGTGTAAAAGTGACTTAGACGAGATTTTTCTACCATTCTTCAAATTTTCAAATCCTAGAACCCTAGAGCCGATTTCTCCAAGACCAATTCTTCCCCAAAATTTTGGTAAGTGATCCTAACCCACTTTCTTTCAATTTCCCATCATATTTGATGAATTTTCAACCTAAAATCTAGGATTTCCATATTAGAAATTGGGGCTTTGGGTAGAATTAGGGATTATTAGAAAATTGGGATTTAGACCTAAAATTGAGGTCGGATTTCAAAACTAATTACATAATTGGGCTCAGGGGTGAATGGGTTTTGGTCTGAATCTCAAGTTTTGACCAAGCGAGCCCGGGGTCGATTTTTGACTTGTGGGGAATGTTTGGGAAAATTGATTCCTTTAGCAATAATTAATGTTATTGAGTTGATTGTGGCTAGATATAAGTGGTTTGGAGGTGGATACTAGAGGAAAAACTATAATTGAGCATTGAGTAGCCCGTGGAGCGAGGTAAGTGTTGTGTCTAACCTTGACTTGAGGGATTAAGAGCCCTTGACTTAATTGCTATATGAAATTCATGTGAGCGGCGTATATGTAAGGTGACGAGTACTTATGCGCCGCCAGTTTATCTGTCTTACATGTTTCTTTCCCGTTCTTCTTATATTTCTTCTATCCCTGCCTTAACTGTTACATGCTTTACTTGTATTTCCATGCCTAATTGCTACTTGTTAGACATTGTTTCTCCTTAATGAAGGTATTAGTTATTCTGTAGCTTCATTGTCTCCTATTATTTGCTTAAACTGTTTCATTGGGGCTTTTGTGATACATCCTGGATTGGTCTCGCTGAGTAGTATTACTTGTGTAAGGTTTTATAGAGTACAAGCTTCCTATTTGCTTTGTTTTTGAAGTTTAAGTATTATGAAGGGTTTTGTGTTAAATTGTGAAATTTCTGTACTTACTGAGTAATTGATACTGATATGGTGGGATCGGGTTGCGGGCCGTAACAGATGGAATAATGGTGATATATTGAGGAGGAATAAGGGTGAATTGATATTGTACGGTGGGATCGGGTTGCACACCACAACATGTGTAATAAGGGTGGAATGTGGTGAAATAAGGGTGAACTATGATTGTGATTATTGAGATATGGTGGGATTGGGTTGCACGCCGCAACACTTTTATTTATATTCTGTTATTTATGTTATTAAGAGGAAATAAGGGAGGAATATGATATGTACGGTGGGATCGGGTTGCGCGCCGCAACAATCTATATGTTATTGCTTTTCTTTGACTGTGTTAGCTATATGGTAGTCTTGAATTGCACTTAAGGATTGGTAATAGCTGAACACTGATGAAATACGTTGGGTACTGTATTACTTCTTGCCAGTTCCTGCTTTACTTTATTCTGTCTTCCTTCTGCTTTTATTATTTACCGTATGCAGATTATATTGTGAGTGTCCCGCCGTAGCCTCGTCACTCCTTCATCGAGGTTAGGCTCGGCACTTACTAGTACATGGGGTCGGTTGTACTGATACTGCACTCTGCACTTCCTGTGCAGATTTTGGAGTAGGTTCAGACTGATCGAGAGGTTGGATGTAGACTTCACAGTTAGGAGACCCAAGGTAGTCTTGTTGGCATCCGCAGGCCCTAGCGTCCCCTTCTATACCCCCATACTTACTATTTTTCCTTATTTCACAAACAGTTGTATTTTCTTTCAGACAAATACATGTAGTAAAATCTTAGTATGTTCGTGAATTGTGACTCCGGATTCTGGGTAACGATAGTATGTAATCAAAGTTGTTATTTAGGAGCAACAGTTCCGTTAGAAGAGGGATTTTTGAGTGCGGAGACTTTGGTCATATCAATAGAGATTGCCTTAGGTTGTTTATTGGGGCTCCACAATAGATTTCTCAATCGATGGCACCAGCACTAGCAGTTACACCACCCACTCAGCCAGCTCGTGGTGGGGCCCAGGCAGCTAGAGGTCGCCCTAGAGGGGGAGACCGATCAGGTGGCGGTCAGGCCCGATTCGATGTTATTCCTACCAGACCAGATGTTGTTGCTTCAGATGCAGTGTTCACAAGTATTGTCTTAGTATTCCACAGGGATGCTTCTGTATTATTTGACCCTAGTTCCACTTATTCGTATGTATCATTGTATTTTTCTCATTATCTGGATATTCCCCATGAGTCCTTAATTTTAACTGTTCATGTATCCATGCCGCTGGGCGATACTATTATTGTGGACCATATATATCGATCGTGTGTAGTGACTATTGGGGGATTGGATACTAGAATTAATCTCTTGTTGCTTAATATGGTGGACTTCGACGTGATCTTGGGTATGGATTGGTTGTCTCCATGTCCTGCTGTTCTGGATTTCATGCTAAGACCGTAATGTTGGCGATGCCGGGGTTGCCAAGGATTGAGTGGAGAGGTCCTCTAGACTATGTACCCAGTAGAGTGATTTCATACTTGAAGGCCTAGTGGATGGTTGGGAAGGGTATTAATCCAATATGGCCTTTGTAAGGGATCTCGGTGCTGATACTCCTACTATTGATTATGTTCCGATGGTGTGAGATTT
This sequence comes from Nicotiana knightiana, assembly GCA_005239525.1. Taxonomy (NCBI): domain Eukaryota; kingdom Viridiplantae; phylum Streptophyta; class Magnoliopsida; order Solanales; family Solanaceae; genus Nicotiana; species Nicotiana knightiana. The sequence continues at coordinate 6,967 of MDKJ01088031.1, forward strand.
TTCGGATGTGTTTCCTGCAGACCTGCCGGGCATTTCGCCCCAACACTCGGCCCATTTCTATTGCACCGTATCGCATGGCACCAGTTGAGTTGAAGGAATTGAAGGAGCAACTTCAAGAACTCCTTGATAAGGGGTTTATTAGGCCTAGTGTGTCACCTTAGGGTGCACTGATTCTGTTTGTGAAGAAGAAGGATGATACTATGAGGATGTGCACTGATTATAGGAAGCTGAACAAAGTTACAATCAAGAACAAGTATCCTTTTTTGCGTATTGACGATCTGTTTGACCAACTTCAGGGAGCGAAGATATTCTCTAAGATTGACTTGAGGTCTGGGTATCACCAGTTGAAGATTCATGACAACATTCAGGACCCGTTATGGTCATTATGAGTTCCTTGTGATGTCTTTTGGGCTGACCAACGCCCCATCAACGTTCATGCATCTGATGAACAATGTGTTTCAGCCTTATCTTGACTCGTTTGTCATAGTGTTCATTGATGATATCCTGGTGTACTCTCGTAGCCAGGAGGAGTGTTATACCCCATTTTAACACAGGTCAAATTAGAGTATAACATATTTGAAAGACCGAGGTTTAATTAATTAAAGAGTCACCATCTAACTATTTTAAAGGTGAATTAGGACACCGGTCTTAGCTAAATAATGCTTAAAATTAACTCTGTTTTATGATCTACTTAACCTTTAAGACTATGAGTAATGGTTCTAGTTAATCTTATAGAGGAGGTATTAAGCACTCTATATGATTCACTAAATATAATTAACCGGTCAAACTTAAGTTAATTAATCTAAATTAAGTGTTATATGAATTAGAAGTATTTTTAGCTAATGATTGAAGTGAACTTCCTTTCATTGATGAAACTGAAGTAAACTTCTTTTATTTAAGCTTTCAAAAATGTGGACCTAAAATAATTAACGCCAATTGTTGCAAATGTGGTGAACTTCTGGCATTTCGCATTGAAAATTGGACTGTTTGAGACAGACGGATTTTTAAACTTCTTCCAAAATGTTAAAGTTCACAGTTAAAAGAACACCAGGTTACTGAATAAAAAATAATTACTGCAAAGATAAACTCTTACTTGATATATTTAAAAATATATTTGTCAACCTAGGCGTTAGTTTAAAAATCAATTCTGATTAATAACCTTAAACCTTTTAGCCAGATATAAATAATATATAGGTAATTAATCATGAGTTTCTGCTAACCATTTCCAACATGGAGATAAATAACTACGCCAAAAAATTATAAAGTCGGACAACATAGATGATAAAAGGAAAACAGCGGGAAAAGAAAGGAAGAAGGACGCCATCGGCATTCCCAAGCGATTTTCTTGTTTACGCACTATCCGGTGCATTTTAAGAAAAATATGTTGTATTGATTCCATGCTCGGATATGTGTGAGTCTTGCAATAAGACTCCATATTTTGCTCCAAGTACATATGCACAAAAAAAAAGAACAAAACAAAAATTAGAAGGAGAATTTGATTCTTAAGCGTGCATAAAAAAAATAAAGACAAACGAAAACCAAAAAAAATAAAGTGCAAATGGATTCTTAAGTTAAGCACTATTTTTATTTAAAGTTTCAGCAATCAGTGGCAACAAAATTTACTACATAAACTGAAAGGCATATTTGAGTCCAATGATAGTAAGAAAAGATACAAGTCTACCTTCTGTTACTGATACAAAAACACATTTAAATATTATATATACAAAACTTGAATCCTCTTATAATCAGTACTTTTTTATATAAACAAATCCGAAGTTTATGCTATAAGTTGACGAGTAAGGAAAGCAACATAAACTTATACTCAAGTTCGATTTTAATTGTTGGTTTTCAAATGAGCAGAATGTAGTAACTTTATCAGGCAAGAAATTTGTAGCAAACGAATTTAACAAATCTCTCCCTTAGCAAGTCTCTCCTTTACACATCATGCTACTCATGAATATATAACGCCTAGTCTTTGCTAGAAGAAACATATTACCGCGGTGCTCTATATTAAATGAATTTTTCTCCTTGTATAAATAATATCAAAAAATGTTGACGGTTATTCGATAGGGTTCAGATGAATAGTCACATATATGATTTCCAGATCATTAGAATGACTAAAATATCTTAACCTATTAACATGATATATAGAATAAACTTAATAAATGTATATCAACATTTCAGTAGAATAAATTTCTTTTATACTGCGTTCAAGAAAGTAAACAATGATTAATCTTAAAATGTGCAAGAGCTTGTAACGACCCGACCGATTATTTTGAGAATTTAAGTCCCGTTCGATGGTATTAGGTCTTGAGAAGCTTCGTATTATGTGTATCAAGTTGTGTGCATGGTTGAATTCAATTATCGGATGTTTCGGAGTCAAATCAAAAGAAGGATTCAAGTTTTGGAAGCTTAAGCGGTAAAAGTTGACTGAAATTTGACTTTTGTTTAAACAGCTCCAGAATGGGTTTTGGTTGATTGCAACAGCTTCGTGTGGTGATTTTGGACTTGGGCATGCATCCGGATTTGGATTTGGAGGTCCGTAGGATAATTTGAAGCATTTTGGCGAAAATTGGAAAGTTGATGTTTTGGAAGGTTGGGAGGTTTGACCAAGAGTTGACTTTGGTGATATCAGGACCAGAATGCGATTTCGAGAGTTAGAATAGCTCAGTTATGTCATTGGGACTTGCCTACAAAATATGACGTCATTCTGGGTTGATTTGATAGGTATCGGCACGAGTTTTTGAAGTTGGAAGATTTAAAAGTTCATAAGTTCAATTCTTGGTGAGATTTGTATTTTCGGCATTGTTTGATGTGATTTGAGACCCCGAGCGAGTCCGTGTTAGGTTATAAAACTTGTTGTGTGTTTAGATGAGGTCCCGGGAGCCTCGGGTGTGTTCCGGATGTGCTACGGGTCATTTCCTCCTATTTTTGAACTGCTGAACCTATAATTTGGTTTCCTCCTTCGCGTTCTCGAAGAGTAATCTTGGAGGTAGGAACATTTGTTCTTCGCGTTCCCATGCTTCGTTCCGCAAACGCGTAAGCCTGCCCTTTCCCTTCATCGCGTTCGCGTTTAGTCACACGCGTTCGCGAAGCTATGTGTTTCCCTTCTTCGTGTCCACGTACCGTTCCCCGCGTTCGCGTAAACCAGTCGAGATCCATCATACCTTTCTTCTCCGCGTTCGCTAGCGTGTCTTTGCATTTGGGAAGCACTTCCTGGAAGCCTCACTTTTCCTCTTCGCGAATGCACAATCACCTGGGCAACAAAATATATTTCCCAAATCGAGGGTTAGGCTATTTTTATCGCATCTTGACTTGTAGAGCTCGATTTTGAGCGATTCTTTATGGGGTTTTCAAACAAATTGATTGTGTAAGTGTTCTTCACCAAGAATTTATTATATTCCATAATTTTATCTTTACTTTTATCATTTAATTTGTGTTTTGAGTTGAGAAAAATGGAGGTTTTTGAAGAAAATTTTCAAAATGAAAAATCATGATTTGAGGGACGAAATGGTATCGGAATTTGATAATTTTAGTATAGTTGAACTCGTATCGGAAAGGGTGTTCGAGTTTTGTGAAAATATCGGCTTCTGAGGTGCGGGCCCGGGGGTCGACTTTTGGGTTGAGTTTTAGATTTTGATAAAGATTGAGTCTTTATGATAGGGAATAGTTTCTTATGAGTTTTATTTGTGCTTTGAAGTTATTTTGGTTAGATTTGAGCCGTCCGGAGGTCATTTCACCCGAGAAGTTCATTTTGGAGTATCAGTTTGTCTTCTTTGAATTAATTGTCTTGCCTAACTTTGTGTGGGAAAAACCTCCCCTTAGGAATTGAGTTAATTGTGCTATTTGGTTATGTGAAAGTCGTGTACGCAAGGTGGCGAGTGAGTACACAGTCTATATGTGATACTTGACCGGTTTAGGTTGTCTAGTGTCTTTCCATGCCTTTAATTGAATTGTCATTACATGTATTATCTCGTTGTTTGTCTACGGTTACATGCATTATCTGACATTGTTAGCACCTAACTGTACTCATTGCTCGTTATTTGGTCTTATATGCCTTAGTTGATGTTATATCCTTCCTTATTGTCTTGTACCACTTAATTTTTGAGTTTCTTCTATGTCCTGTACTTATCTGCTACCTATACTAATTGTTATGATTGCATACTTAGTTATCACATACTTTACCTATTCAGGGATTTTTGTAAAGTTTGTTGTGTTCCTCCGGGTTCTATGTGGTACCTTCATTGTTGTGTATTGATACCCTTGATTGTATAAATTCTTGTAAATGGAGTTATTGATTTGTTGTTGTTGATTTATATTATTGTAAGGGGGATCGGGTTGCACGCCGCAACAAGTGGAATAAGGGAGGTGGTGAAATATGGAGGGACATTTATATTATGATATTATCATTATATGGTGGGATCGGGTTGCACGCCGCAACAGGTGGAATAATAGTGAATTGATATGGTGAAATAAGGATGGATTATTATATTGATATTATATGGTGGGATCGGGTTGCGCGCCGCAACAGACTTTGTGTATTGACATGATACTGGTATTGTACAGAGGGATCAGGTTGCACGCCTCAACAAGTGAAATAAGGGTGAATTGATATGGTGGAATAAAGGTGAATCTTGATATTTATATTATATGGTGGGATCGGGCTGCGCGCCGCAACATAATTTGTATTTGTATTCCCTGTCTGTAGTATTGGTTTCAGTTATTTCGTATGAGATTCTGAGATATTATATTCCCAGTTCTTTACTGTTTTTCGAGGATGAGATGTTGTCGTTGACTTAACGCATTTCCTTCATTTCCGAAGTTCTTCTTCCTAATACTATTATTCTGGTAAATTGATTTTCTAGGTGAGTTTACTATGTTGAATCATTACCTCATGTCCTGCCGAGTTATTAGTAATATAGTGAATTTTAAATATATAAAATAAATGATATCATACTGCCTTGTGTGACTTTTAAGTTAAAACCCGTCATTATATCGATACTTACCATTTCCACTAGTTGTCATATTTTACTTCAATTGATTTCTCAACTTATTCTCCTTGGCCTGTCTGAGGTTTTTATTTTACTTAAAAAGGAATCGTTATTATGTTGTATTTTAATGAGTTCTATATTAAATCCAGTAGCCTATCCGATGTTGTATTTATTTCAAAAGGTTATTTTCTCTACCCAAATGATTTCAAAAATAAACTCATTCCTCTCATTGGTTCCTTACTCGGTTCAGAAGCTGTAGTTTTTTTCCCTGATATACAAGGATATTATATACTGAGTAGCATGTGGATTTTATCGTGCAAAGTGAGATTGAAAGATGTGGTCATAAGGTGCCGTGCATGTTAAAGGTTCGAAAGATGTGATTTACAGTATGGAATCACGAGAATTGGTATTATTGAAATCGTGTATTAGAAACGATTTGATTGGTTGAGTTGACATCATTTTACCTACTTGAGCATCTTTACCCTTGCCTGTATCCCAATTATGTTGTTGTTTAATTACTTGGTCATTTCTCGTTGCCATTTGTGGTTCCCTTATCGTTACTACTGTTTGCAATCTAATTAATGTTTGCTATTGGCACTTCTATAATATTCCTTTGTTGTTAGCTTTATGTCACATGCTGCACATGTTTAGATGTTTAGTGAGTGTCTTGACCTAGCCTCGTCATTACTCTACTGAGGTTAGTCTTGATACTTACTGGGTACCACCGTGGTGTACTCATGCTACGCTTCTGCAAATTTGTTTGTGCAGAACTAAGTACTTCGGATCGAGTCGGTTCTGCGACTTATGCTTGATATGTCTGGAGACTTCAAGATACACCTTTCCGGCGTTAGCAGACTCCGAAGTCTCCTTTTATTGTATTTATTTTCATTTTTTCCTTCTACTTCGGAACAGTGATGTATTCATTACTTAAATGTACACCTAGAAAGGCTTATGACTTGTACTACCGGTTTTGGGATATTGTATCAATCCGAGACTATTGGTTTATTTAGAATTTCTGGTTCATGTTCAATAGTTGTTTAGCAAAATCTGTTATCTTTTCGGTATGTGTAGGCTTACCTAGTTTTAGAGACTAGGTGCCATCACGACTCATTCGGAAGTATTTTGGGTCGTGACAGAGCTAGTAGACTGTCTATGGAATATCCTATGAACATGATTCTAAGCAGCCAAGAACTAACTTAATACATGTACATATCGCTTATAACTTCAAACCTCTCACTCTAACTTAATCGTCATTCCAATTTTTGAGAAGCCTTAAACATGATTTCTATTGAGTGATTTCAAAAATTAAAAAAAAAGATCTTTTTCTCTTAATATATCCATAACACAACATGCCGGACAAAATTCAAATATGTGACTTAATTCAAAGGGAGTAATCGATCCTAGGACATGGTATCTATTCTTATGGTGTTTCTAATGAAACTTTCACACATGGAATCATTTATTCAATAACCAAAAAAAACACAATAAGACAAATACCACACTATAGTGTCTCGCTATCATTAGAAATAAAATATAGCCTACCAGTTAGCCACATTTTATCATCTAGAATAGAGAAAAGGAGAAAGTGCAGACCTACTTTAGAGTAGTGAACTGAGGGCAAGGATCTCGGGTCTGTCTCGTGACCTTAAGTTCTATGAGAAAGCAATGAAAGGATTTCTCTACTATGGCCCGAATCCATACAGAGACAAAGAAAGAGCTCAAAGAAGATCGCTTATTAGGGGAAGAGAAAAAATAATAGAGCATAAGTGCTTTAGGGAGGAGAGGTGTAACGACTAGACCGGTCGTTTCGAGAGTTGGAGCCACGTTCCCCCATTTTCAGCTCTTTTGGTGTTCTACAACTATTATATGACTTATCGGGTTAGTTGGTTCGGATCCGGAGTGAATTCAGATTGAATTGAGAAACTTAGTCTCTTAATTGAAAGCTTAAGTTGTAAAAGTTGAATGGATGTTGACTTATGTATAAAAGACCTCGAATTTGAATTGTGATGGTTCTGTTAGCTCCGTTAGGTGATTTTGGACTTAGGAGTGCGTCCGGAATGTGATTTGGAGGTCCGTAGTAGAATTAGGCTTGAAATGGTGAAAGTTGAAATTTTTGAGAGTTTGAACGGGAGTGGAAATTTTTGATATCGAGGCGGAACTGGATTAACGGAAGTTGGAGTAGGTTCGTGGAATTATTTATGACTTGTGTGCAAAATTTGAGGTCAATCAGACATGATTTGAGAGGTTTCGACGTCGTTTGTGGAATTTGACAATATCGAAGTTCATTAGGGTTGAATCCGTGTGTAATTTGTGTTTTTGTTGTTGTTTGAGGTTATTTGAGGATTCGACTAAGTTCGTATCGTGATTTAGGAATTGTTGGTATGTTTTGTTGAGGTCCAGGGGGCCTCGGGTTGATTTCGGGTGGTTAACGAACTTGGAATAGAAGTTGAGGATTGCTAAAGTTTGGTCTGTTGCTAGTGTGATCGCACTTGCGAGGGTGCTAGTCGCAGGTGCGATGCCGCAGGAGCGGCTAGGACTATGCAGATGCGGAGCTGGGGCTGGCTTTGGGTAAGCACTGATGGGAAGGAAAATGTGCATCTGCAAGCCCGCAGATATGAGAAGGGATCCGCACAAGTGGAGTAGTGAGGGAAGGTTGTTGCTGCAAAAGCGGATGAGGGGCCGCAGAAGCGCCTCCGTAGGTGCCAGACCTGGAGCGCAGGTGCGAGCCCAGTGATTTAAGTGAATTCCGCAAAAGCGGAGGAATCACCGCATAAGTGATTCCACAGGTTCGAATAAGTGGTCGCAGGTGCGAAAAGCCTGGGTAGAATGTTAAAAACAAGGGTTCGCAGTTTTAGTCTCATTCCAACATTTTGAAGTCGGACTTAGGTGATTTTGGAGAGGATTATTGAGGGGATTTCTGAGGTAAGCTTCTTGTACTTGTTTTGATCATAAACCTTGTTTTCCCATTGATTTCCCACCTAGATTGTGTGATTTTGAGGTGAAATTTGGGGGTTTAGGGCTAGGGATTTGGAGAGTGAATTTTGTGGATTTGGATGACCAAATGGTGTCGGATTTTGATAAATTTTGTATGATTAGACTTGTGAGTGAATGAGCTTTCGGGTTTTGTGACTTTTGTCGGATTTCGAGACATGGGCCCAGGGGCCGGGTGTGAGCCAATTTCGGATTATGGCCTATAATTTCATATTTTTCTTATGGAATTGATCTCTTTAGCCTGTATTAACTGTATTGTACTGCTTGTGGCTAGATTCGGGATGCTTGGAGACCGATTCGAGAGGCAAAGGCATTTTGGGGTAGAGTTTTATTGGGATTGAGGTAAGTAATAATTTTAAATCTGGTCCTGGGGGTTTGAAACCCCGGATTTTTGTGCTATGTAATTATTTTGGAGGTGACGCACATGCTAAGTGACGGGCGTGTGGAAGTGCACCATGGGGAATTGTGATTTGGTCCGTCCCGTGAAACTGTAAAGTCGAATTGCTTGTTGTTAGCTACATATTCCCCCTATGTTATGGAAATTCGACTGCAATTCATGTTAAAAATCATGCTTAGGCTATATGATGCCACTGTTGGGACCCGCAAAGGTCGTGTACTTTTTGAATTAGCTGCTATTTTCTGTCTTATACTCAGTCATGGTTTTACTTGCGTATCACATCTCCGTCTCTTCTTGTTTCTTGTTGCTACATGTTATTATCTCTTTTGGGCTGATTTGCATGATTTATGAGAGCTCGAGAGACTGGAGAGGTTGGTGACTGAGTTAGGGCCTGAGTGCCGAGCTGTGATCTATGTATGTATATATGGATTGGATTACACGCCGCAACGAGCCTGAGGGCTGAATGTATAGGATCGGGTTGCATGCCGCAACGAGCCTTAGGGCTATATATATATTTATTTATTTATGGATTGGTTTGCATTCCGTAGCGGCTGAAGGAGCCCCTCAAGATTCTGTACATCCCCAGTGAGCGCAGGTACCTATTGAGTGTGAGTGTTGAGGGCTGAGAGTCGAGTGTTTGAGCTATTGAGAAAGATTGAGTGACTGTTACCCTGAGAGGCTGTACTTATTTTCATTTGTTGCTGCACTTAGCTAATATGTCATTGTTCTAAAATTTCTGGAAGATATTGTATCTGGTTTTTACCTGAACTTGGTAATGTGTAACTGATTTGACTTAAATTGCCGGAATTGAAAACATGTCTATTTTCTTGCTGAGATTACTGAAATAAACTGTAACTGTGTAGATCGTCACTATCTTTCAGTTCCTTATTTATTATTGTTACTTACTGAGTTGGTTGTACTCATGCTACACCTTGCACTTCATGTGCAGATCCAACTGTTTCCGGACACGGTAGGCGTTGATCTCGTGCGCGGTTGATTATCGAAGATTTACGAGGTAGCTGCTGACGTTCACCGTCCTTGTTCCTCCTTCCTTGTCATCCTTTTCTTTATTTGTATTTTGATACAGACTCTTGTAGACACTATTTCCTAGACTGATTGTTAGATGCTCATGACTTAGTGACACCCGATGTTTGGGGCTATTTTCCGCAGTGTATTTTGGGTTAACTCCTGTTTATGAAAACTCTGTCATTTAAAAGCTTTTGATTTATCTTTTTGTGAAACATTGGAAGTATTTTGAAAATGTCGGCTTGCCTAGTACCATCGATAGACGCCATCACGACAGGTTAGGATTTGGGTAGTGACAAGAGGCCTCTCGAATGCGGGGTGAAAGCAGGCGGCTAAAAACCTCCTCCAATAAGCTTCACAAACGCTGATATTTATAGGTGCGAATTAGGACATTTTTTGGCGGAAATTTTGGTGAATTTAAATTTCAAAACTTTGAAACTGTAGTGTTACCGTTCTGTCGCTGGCCACGAGAGTAGCCGGAAATTTCACCAAACTGGTGTGACATAATATCTGTCATGGGAGGTCAAAGTAAGGAAGATTATTTGAATTGGAAAAAGATAATGTGATTTGGGAAATCAAAAAGTTTTTCTAAGGAAAGAGATAGCTCCACACGTGAAGAGAAAGAGAGGGGGCTATTCTTTTGGCTACATTTAATGAGGGGTACAAAATTAATTTGCGCTAAAAAGAATAGTCTAGAACCAAAAAGAGTTAGGTTTTGTTGGTCACTTGATCATTTAGCAGATTGGGTAGAATTTGTGGGCCATTTTGGTGGGTTGGGCCTGCCTTTAGGCAAATTGGGCTGGTTTGGAGGCTTAATTGGTGGGCTAGTTTGGCCGAAATTTGGGCCTAGAGTGCTGAATATTTCCCTGCTTCTTTGTATATTTCTTCAGGCTTCTATTTAGATTTAAAATACTTTTATTAGCTATATTATATAATACTACACAATATTAATTAAACTATTTAATGTGCCTTAAAATAATCATGATAGTTAAAATTTGCTAAATTACCTAAACTAATTGTTAAGTAAAATGCCATCATAAGATTAAATATTTATAAAATGTATAATTACAAAAACATATATTATTAATTGATTATTTAATGGAAAAGTAATTAAATTTTGCAATAATATATTAATTATAACTATAGTAGTAATAGCTTTAGTAATAACAACAAATAAGTGAATTTGTGTTCAAAATAATAGAATGCCTATTTTATAATATTAGAATATTAAAGAAATAGTGTGGAAGAATGGAGGGACAAAAGTGGATGTCAACAAGGAGCATGCCCAATATTTGAGGATTATGTTGCAGCGGTTCAGAGAGGAGAAGCTTTATGCCAAGTTTTTCAAATGTGAGTTTTGTTTAAGTTCAATGGCGTTCTTGGGGAACGTGGTGTCTAGTGAGGGGATTCAGGTGGATCCGAAGATGATAGATATGGTTCAGAGTTGGCCCAGACCGTCCTCAGCTATGGAGATTCGGAGCTTTCTCGGTTTTGCCGGTTATTATCGTCGCTTCGTGGAGGGTTTCTCGTCTATAACATCGTCTTTGACCAGATTGACTTAGAAGGGTGCTACTTTCAGGTGGTCGGACGAGTGTGACGAGAGCTTTCAGAATCTCAAGACTGCCTTAACCACAACTTCAATTCCAGTTTTGCCTTCAACTTCAGGCTCTTATACAGTATATTGTGATGCTTCTCAGATAGGTATTGGGTGTGTCTTGATGAAGGGGGTAGAGTGATTGCATATGCTTCACTCCAGTTGAAGCCTCATGAGAAGAACTACCCTATTCATGATTGGAGTTGGTTGCCATCGTTCATGCATTGAAGATTTGGATGCATTATCTCTACAGTGTGTCTTGTGAGTTATTTATGGATCATCGGAGTCTCCAACACTTGTTTTAAAAAAAGGATCTAAATTTGAGGCAGCGGAGATGGTTGGAGCTGCTAAAGGACTATGATATCTCCATTCTGTATCACCCCAGGAAGGCCAATGTGGTGGACAATGACTTCAGTATGAAGGCGGTGAGTATGGGTAGCCTTGCATTTGTTCCTGCTGGTGAGAGACCTCTTGCAGTTGATGTTCAGGCCTTGGCCAACCAGTTCGTGAGATTAGATATTTTATAGCCTAGTCGGGTTCTAGCTTGTGTGGTTTCTTGGAATTCCTTATATGATCGCATCATAGAGCGCCAATATGATGATCCTCATTTTCTTTTCCTTAAGGACACGGTTCAGCACGTTGATGCCAGAGATGTGACTATTGGAGATGATGGGGTATTGCGGATGCAAGGTCGAACTTGTGTGCCTAATGTGGATGGGATACGTGAGTTGATTCTTGAGGAGGCCCACAGTTCACGGTATTCTATTTATCCGGGTGTCGCGAAGATGTACCAGAACTTGAGGAAACATTATTGGTGGAGGAGGATGAATAAGGATATAATGGGGTTAACTGTCAGCAGGTGAAGTATGAGCAATAAAGACCGAGTGGATTGCTTTAGAGACTAGAGATTCCAGAATGGAAATGGGAGCATATCACCATGGATTTTATAGTTGGGCTCCCACGGACTTCGACGAAGTTCGATGCTATTCGGGTGATTGTGGATCGACTGACCAAGTCCGTGCACTTCATTCCAGTTTACTACTTATTCATTGGAGCGGTTGGCTGAGATTTATATTCGAGAGATTGTTTGCCTTCACGGTGTGCTGGTGTCCATCATTTTGAGATCGGGGCACACAGTTTACATCGCAGTTTTGGAGAGCCGTGCAACGAGAGTTGGGCAACCAGGTTGAGTTGAGTACATCATTTCACCCTCAAACGTACGGATAGTCCGAGTGCACTATCCAGATATTGGAGGACATGCTACGCGCTTGTGTTATTGATTTTGGGGGTTCATGGGATCAGTTTCTTTCTCTCGCAGATTTCTTACAACAACAATTACTAGTCGAGCATTCAGATGGCTCCGTATGAGGCTTTGTATGAGAGGCGGTATAGGTCTCCAGTGGGTTGGTTTGAGCCGGGTGAGGCTAGGCTATTGGGTACTGATTTGGTTCAGGATGCTTTGGACAAGGTTAAAATTGATTCAGGAGTGGCTTCGCACGATGCAGTCTAGATAAAAGAGTTATGCCAAGAGGAAGGTCCGCGATGTTGCTTATATGGTTGGGGAGAAGGTTCTGCTCAAGGTTTCACCCAATAAGGGTGTTATGAGATTCGACAAGAAGGGCAAGTTGACGTTTGAGGTACTTCAGAGGATTTGAGATGTGGCTTACAAGCTTGCCTCACCACCAAGTTTTTCAAGTGTGCATCCAGTATTTCATGTTTCTATGCTCCGGAAGTATGTTGGTGATCCGTCTCATGCTTTGGATTTCAGCACGGTTCAGTTAGATGGTGATCTGACTTATGATGTGGAGCCGGTGGCCATTCTGGATGGGCAGGTTCGAAGGTTGAGGTCAAAGGAGATAGCTGCAGTGAAGGTGCAGTGGAGAGGTCAGCCAGTTGAGGAGACTACTTAGGAGTTCGAGCAGGAGATGCGGAGCAGATATCCACACCTATTTGAGACTCCAGGTATGTTTCTAGGCCTGTTCGAGGATGATTTGTTTAAGAGGGGGAGGATGTAACGACCTGGCCGGTTGTTTCCAGAGTTGTAGCCCTGTACCCCTATTTACTACTCATTTTGTACTTTATATCTGTTATGTGACTAGTCGGGTTAGTCGGTTCGGGTCCGGAGAGGTTTCAAAATGAATTGAGACACTTAGTCTCTAAGTTGGAAGCTTAAGTTGAAAAGGTAGGCCAGATGTTGACTTGTGTGTAAATGACTCCGAGATGGAGTTTTGATGGTTCCGTTAGCTCTGTTGTGTGATTTTGTACTTAGGAGCATGTCCGGATTGTGATTTGGAGGTTCATAGTTGAATTAGGCTTGAAATGGCAAAAGTTGAATTTTTGGAAAGTTTGTCGGGGACTGGACTTTTTGATATCGGGTCGGATTCTGATTTCGGAAGTTGGAGTAGGTATGTGGTGTCAATTGTGATTTGTGTGAAACGTTTAAGTTCAATTGGACGTGATTTGATAGGTTTCGGTGTTGTTTGTAGAAGTTGAAATTTCCTAGTACTAATAGGCTTGAATTGGGGTGCGATTCGTATTTTTGATGTGCTTTGAGGTGATTTGATGACTCGACTAAGCTTGTATTGTGTTATAAGACTTGTTGGTATGTTTAGTTGAGGTCCCAGGGGCCTCAAGTTGATTTCGGATGATCAACAGATCGATTTTTGAGTTTGGAAGATTGCTGATGCTGAAGCCTTCTGGTGCAATCACACCTGCGGAACATTGGCCGCAGGTATGAGCTCACAAATGCGGCGTGAGATTCGCAGATGCGAGTTTGGAGGGGAGTGAGCTGGTGGTCACAGGTGCAAAGGATTTTCCGCACCTGCGTGTTGATACCTAATTTTTCCCAAAATAGTTTAAAATTGCATATATACCTTCAAAATCATGCATTAATAGCAATCGATGTTTTTCCATAATTTTTCTGCATTTTTATAAATTTGTCCAGCGTTTTATTTCCAATAAATAATTACAAAATTGAATCACAAATGATTTCAAAAGTATTTCTTGATTTAATTTACAATTTATGGTCCAATTAAGACCAAAGTATGCCATAAATAGCCAAATTGGCACTTTTTGGCTATAATTGCAATAATTTTGCAATTATAGCCCATGCATATAATTTTGTACTATTTTTCTACCAGAAATTAGTCATTTGTATAATTCTTACTATTATTTCCGTAATTAGAACTTTATGAATCTATCCCTAATTACTTGTTCTATACCTACAATGTTTGAATTCTTTCCTTAATCGTTATACTCCAGCTATGTGGTTTCTTTCCTTAACTTGTTTTCTGTCTTTTACCGTTGGTAAATCACTCCCTTAATTAAGGGAAGACTTGGACTGATTTTACTGTAATTGATTCCGAGTTCCATAATTACTAAACCGTTTGGCTCTTACCTTATTTACCTAGCTTTCAAACTATATATACTGCTCTCTTCTACTCTCATTACACAGTCTTCTACACACACGAACTCACATTAGTTCAAAACTCTCTCATACACTCAAAAGCTCTTCTACTTACTTTTGTTACTTGCTACTGTTACTGATTTAGTCGGCTGCAAGCCAAGACTAACTATTGCACTTTCTGTTCTTCACTTTGTGTCTATTCTCCTTACTGGTATGTTCTGATTTTAAATTCAAGTTACAAAATCAATGTGTTTCTTCTACTGCTTTAGTTTATCATTTTACTAATCTGTTTCTTTCTATTGTTTGCTTCTCAACATGTGTTTAACTTGTTTTACTTAGTACACTAGTTATGTTCTAACCCCTTTTTAGGATCAACCTATTTATGGACATGTTTGCTTCCTGTGTAATCTGTCTCCATGTGACTCCACCCTATCTTTGAATGCTTTTCTATGAGTTTCCTAGTTCTGGTATGCAGTTATTGTGCAATTGTTACCTTAAGTTGTTCTGATTGTATGCTCAATTCTGTTTGATACCACTATGTCTTCTATTATTTGTTCTGAAATTCATACTCCTATACTATGTTTACATCATTAGTTATCCCCAATCCCCCAAGTCCCTAAGCACTTCCGATTCTATGCAACTATGTCCCCATTAAGCAATTCTGGAACCCATGACATATTGTCGGCTATTCTTTGAGACTTCTATGTTTACGCTTGTTATGTGCTCACCTTGGGCGTTGTATCTGTCCCCAACCTCCTTACCCCTGTGTGAAGGGCTGTTGTTTGAGTGTTGCTGAACCTGTTATGTTCTGTAGCTGTTTGTTTAATTACCCTACTCTTATTCAAACTATTTTACTACTAAACCATTTCATACTTTTATAAACTTCAACTGAGTCTTTTCAATATTGTTTTATACCAAAGCATTTTCAAAAACCATGTCAAGCACTCTCACTCTACTCTTAGGTCCTTAAGTTCTGCCCCTCCAGTGTGTGACTGCCTTGGGATTCCTGTGAGATCCCTCTGAACTCTGATGCACTGGGTCTGGCTCTTCCACACTGCACTTACTCAGTTCTGGTTATGAAATCTGGGTGTGAGTACTGCCCGGGATCCTTGAGGTCCTTAGGGAACTCTGACACACCCGGACATGAGAAAGGCTATGAAACTTTGACTGTTGAATTTATGAACACCTGGTATATACGGTCCTACTTCAGGCTCCCTATAGTTTAACTTCTTCGTTTCTATCTATTTATGTAATTCATTCAGCTAATGGTCTGTAATAATTATTTGTAAACAGATATTTGGGATGGCTAGTGAAATAAGGAGGGTAGCCATATAGTTCTGTTAACATCATCGGGTAGAAATCATATTTTAAGCTTTACATTGTTTCTATCTGCATTAGAATCCATGTTTTAGAACCAACATGTTCATTCAAACCGTGCCAAACATGCACTAGATACCATGTTCCTAGGATTTCATGTCTACTGTTTCAGAATTTCATCCATGCTTTATGTTTATCGCTTAGAAATCCTGCTCCTAGGACAATAAATAACGTTAACATAAAAGATGTTACTCCTGTGCATTCAAAATCATGTATCCATCACCCTGTAACTCTTTGTGCATTTTAGAAATCATGCCTTTAGGAACTCTGTGTATCCTGAAATTATGTCTTAACCATCCTGCATTTATATGTTCATGTTAGATATCCTTCTCTAGGATTTCGTTTATATCTGCTTAACCACTCCTAGTGTAACTATTGACTCACAAAAAAGGTAGAAACAGTGTCACATCTAACTGTCTTGCTCTTAATAAAACTAGTAATAATCTCAGCATTCTCGTGGCACCCAGAACAACATGCTTTTAGGTAAAACAATTTCTGAACTGTTTTTAACAATTCTGGTGATTATTATGCACAATGCCCACGCCTAGGCAAGCCTTAGGTAATCAATCTCCTTAAAAGCTGGAACACTGCTTGGTTGTGTTTACTGTTTGAAGACACATGCTTAAAAGTCAGTAGTCAAACTGATTAGGCCCCTGCTCCTGAGTTTATAAAAATAAAGCTGCATATTTATGTGCATTAACATTCACTTAGATATCTTGTCTTAGGATCCTGTCTGATAAACCTTCCTCTTGTTTGTGTTTGAGACGTGCTGATTATGTGCATTACTTGTGGAGGTAAATCTGGCCTCATAACTGCTTTCCTGTATTTATCTGATCAGTCCTATTTGTTCTTGCCTGTCGCTTAGAATCTTATCCTTTTAAAACCTTAGGGGTATGTCTAGAACTAGCTATACTTAGAGGTCCTAAATTCCTCCTGGACCCTTGAGAAGGGGCGGGTAACAATACTCATAGAGATCACTAATTAAATTCGCTTAATAACCGCTAAGGGGTGGGGTAAAGGGTAGATATGAATATGATGACCGGTGCGCTAATGCCACGTGTAGCCCCTCATTGAGGAGTGATTACCGAGCATTGAATTGATGTGATCCTATAGTCTTAACAACTTAGGACTCCCTTATTCCCTACACATGTGTTGTCAGACTGTGAATCTTTTCACAACCATCACTTGTTGCCATGTGTATACTTGACTGCTTATTTGCTACTTGCTAAAATTCACAAAGTTTGTTTGGCCGGGAACCACAGTTGTGGACTTTGAGGGGTGCCTAACACCTTTCCCTTGGAGTAATTTCAAGCCCTTACCCAATCTCTGGTTATTCAATTAGTGTTATTATAGCCCTTAATAGGTGCCCTAACGCACCTTAATTCGTTAGGTGGTGACTCTTCAAGTCTTTCAGATCCCTTTTCCCAAAAGGAAATGAGTTGTCCCAATAACGTCAAAAACCCTGACTGATCCGAAAGGTGAGGAAAAAAGGGGGGCGCAACAGCATGGCGACTCTGTTGGGGATACCTAGGCTTTTACCATTTCAAACTGCTTTGTGAATTTGTCTTTACTTTGCTAAAACCTGCACCCCTTTCCCTTTCCCTTTATGTGCAATTAATTGTTTACTTTACCAAGTATTTATTCTTTTAAACGAATCTGACATGTTTCTTTTTGTTTTCCTTTGTAACTGCTTTTCAATCATAACTGTTGTATTTACCGCTTTCATAACGTGCAAATACATGACGACATGCTTTTATTGCTTATTTATTGTTGCATAATCATGCTCAACATCATATTCCACTCGAGCCTATACAAATCCTATAGCAACGCTTGATGAGTGGTTGCGCTCTTCCATTTTATATCACCCCCTAAATTCGGAAAGGCTTATTTACGGGAAAACTAGTCGATCAACGGTGCAGTTGACGGTTCCGTGCCTTTCCCCCTCAAGTTGTCCGCTTGAGGGTACCAATCTAAAACCCCATACAAACCCTACTCTGATTATAACTGTACATGCATCATGGTCAAACCTAGCCGGGTTAATATGTTGTCCGCATGAAGACCCTTTAAGACAGCCTTATCCCAAAGTCCACCAGGGTTCTTGTAATCCCAACAGGCGCGATCACGCTCTGTGCATTAATTTGGAGAAATAAATGCCAATATGCTAATCACTAATGTATAAGTGGTTGAATTCGGAGGGGGAAGGGGTCTAACCTTGTCTGTTTTGCAGAAAATGAGGCACGAAGTCCCTAGGTTCGGCATGGTCCAAAGAATACCACCATTGTTGCTGGATTGGTGGGAAGGTCTTTCACCAAGTGACAAGGACCATGTGAAGAGGGTCCTCGAAAACTTACCCTCTTTACTGGATATCCAACCGAACAATATGTTGATTGAAGAAGCCACTATGTTCTGGGACAGAGAAAGGTCTGTGTTCCGTTTTGGAAACATAGAAATGACCCCTCTCTTGGAAGAGATAGGGGGTTTCGCGGGATTACCTTGGGACAGTCAAGGTTTGTTGGTGCCGGAAAACCGTGCCGCTAGGGGATTCCTGAAAATGAGGGGTTTGAAAAGGAACGATGATTTAGAGTGCCTGACAGAGTCCTACATACCTTTTGACTATTTCTATGAATGATACAGCCATAGCAAATCCTATCGTATCTTCCACGACGAATTCTCTATTACTTCCTTGGGTCATATTCACCGCAGGATTTTTGTGTTTGTTGTTTGCTTCCTGGGTATGATAGTATTTCCGAGCAAAGGAGACAAGATTCACACTAGAATGGCTATGGTAGCCAAAACCTTAATTGAGGGGATCGAGGGGAAAACATATACCATTATCCTTATGATCATAGCAGACATATACCGAGCCTTGGACCGCTGCCAGAAGGGGTTCAAACACTTTGAGGGTTGTAATATGCTACTACAGGTTTGGTTATTGGAGCATCTCCAAAGGGGTCAATATCGTCAATAGTTTCCACGAAGGGCGTGTATTGACCATATAGCCTTCCATCACCCTAATAGAATGACCTACATCCTAGATAGGTTTGCTCAACCAGAAAATGCTACAGAATGGACGCAATTTTTTGACAATTTGACCGAGAACCAGATTCAATGGATGTCGAATGATTCCCTACCAGTGAGTTCATCATCAGATCGAGGGACGCTCCGCACCTGGTGTTGATCGGTTTAAGGGGCATATACCATTATGCTCCCATCAGGCTTATGAGATAGGCAGGCAGGAAGCAAGTCATACCGCGAGTCTCTAAAATGAGTCATTGCAGAGCAGATTTTCAGGACGACAACATCCCATACAAATGTGAAGCTCAGCATATGTGGCATCTAAAGGTTTTTTCTAAAAAAGGACACCATCGAGCCGGACAGGTACCACGCAGGGCATGTACGCTTTTAACTATCATGGTTGGAAGACAACATAGTAGGGATAGTTGAACCAAGAATTGGTGGGGGAAATAGGGTCATAGACGAATTTGCTGAGGCCCAAGTGAAATACAATAAACTGCGCAAAAGGGTTCGTGAGTCCGAGGCCGAGCATCTGGAGCAACACAAGACTGATATGGAACTGATCAGTGAGTGGAAGGAAAGGGCCATCAAATCCAATGAGAGGTTGGAATATTTGGAGCAGGGTCTGATGGAACTAGAGGCGAAGACAAGGAAAAGAGTCACGAACTGCCAGAATGCCGAGAGAGGCGAAGAGGGGCATCTAGCAAGAGTATACCTGCTGTTGGGCATGCACGACCAGGGGAACCTGATCTACAGAGACAAGAAGATCAAGCCTGGGGAAGGTCCTTCTGGGACCAAGTAGATTAGATTTACCTGGTTTTTCAAATGTAATAAGGCCAAGTGCCATTAGTGACTTATATTATTCAGTGTTGTTTTAGATTTATCTACTTTTAATTAATGAAATAAGGCAATTATTGGCATCTAAGTTCTCCAAATCAACTTGTCGCTTGTCCTACCTAGGGTACAACGAGTCTCCTCGAATTAGGACACGCTTTTATATTCCTGCAATGTGTGTTTAAATACTGCAATATTTTCTCATGATCCTTACTGACTTGGCTACTTTTTGTTTTTTCTTTTGTTTTCTTTCTTTTATTCCCCTCCCCAAAGGTTGGTTCGTGCATTCTGGCATCATCATCATATCCCAAGATCCAGGGGCCCTCCACCTCCTCCTCCTTCTAGTCCACTTAAAGGAAAAGGCAAAGGAAAAATGGAATATTTGAGCAATATCAACACAATGACAGCTGAACGAACAGAAGATCCTGACAATCAAGGTACTCAGGTTCAGACTGATGCTATGTCACAACTCGAGCAAAGGTTGTTGAAACTTCAAGGGGAGCTTGAACATGTGCGAAACTTGGCGAATCTGTCCTTCTCACTTAGTGTTCCAGATGTCAATCATCCGAACACCCAAAACCCCATACCTCCTCAGAATACCCCAAACAAACAGAACCCTCCCACAACTCACCACCATAAAACTCCACCAAAAAATCAAACTATTCCACCACAATGCAACACTTGCCACACTCTGAGAAACACCCCACTGATCATCCCTGAACCACAAAGCTCCATAGATGACCACCTCTATGCTCAGGTTCTAGGCCATCATAACAACCCCATATACGTGGAGACTTTACCTCACTCCACCCAACCTATTTCTTACACACCTGAATCCAGTAAGAAGGATATGCTCATTAAGAAGTTGGCCGAAGAACTCAAGAGAGTGACCAGCCGAGTCCAGGGCATCGAAGTAAGTAAAAGAGTTGAGGGATTGAACAATGAATATATCTGCATACATCCTGATGTTGAACTACCAGAGGGTTACAAACCTCCTAAGTTTGAGATGTTCGACGGTACAGGTGATCCCAGGGTCCAGTCACCCCCTGCTAGCCAAAAGTTTCCAAGACCTCAACCCAATTTTGACTGCAGGCCGCCCAAGCAATATACTGCCATTGCTGAACCTATTGACCAACTGTACGAAAGATTAAAATCTGCTGGTTATGTTACTCCTATTCCTGCTGTAACCCCTGAAAATCCATCCCAATGGGTCAACCTAAATAAAACCTGTGCATACCATTCCGACATGAAGGGGCATACAATTGATGAATGGCATTCACTTAAGGATAAAATCCAGTCTCTGATTGATAATAAGGTCATCCACGCAAAGGAAGCTACTCCCAATGTCCATAACAATCCACTCCTAGACCATAAAGGTGGAGGCATCAACATGATAGAGATAGAGGAAGAATGGGACCCAGAGGGGTCGATTGGATTAATCATAGAAGGTGATGACACAAAGAAGCCAGCGGTCACACTTAATCCCATCATAGTCCAGATTCAGCCGTCAGGAGATGCTGAGGTAGCTGCATTAGTCCCATTCAAGTTTGAAGTGGCACCACCTGCGGATGCACCTGTGCCATTTGAGGTTGAGGTAATCCCACCTACCACGACACCTGTCCCATTTGAAGTGAAGATAGCCGCACCAATTATAGTGACAGTGTCAACCCTGCCGCTTTTCAACACCAATGTCGTACCTTAGGACTATGTGGCTGAAGCGAGAAGGAAAGGTAAGGTCAAGATGGAAGAAGCTGGTGCCGCACAGGGGATGACCAGGACCGGAAGGGTCTATACACCTGAACACTTGGTAGAGTCTAGAAAACATACTTCCAACAGGCCACCCGTCATTGAAATAGGTCCAGATGATCTTTGGAGAAAGGTGCAAGCCAAAGACTATTCAGTCATAAATCAGCTGAGCAAGACTCCAATCCAAATATCCATCCTGTCACTGCTACAGAACTCGGAAACGCACAAGAATGCTTTGATGATAGTGTTGAATGAAGCATATGTGCCTAATAATATCACCAGTGGAGAAATGGCCAACATGGTAGGACATGTGCTGGAAAGTCACAAGATCACTTTCCACGAGGACGACCTGCAACCTGAAGGGCTAGGTCACAACAAGGCACTGCACATTACTGTGCAATGTGAAGATTATTTTATCACTAGGGTTCTAATTGACGGAGGATCCAGCCTCAACATTTTCCCATTGACAACCCTCAAAAGATTGGGCAAAGGATTGTACGAGATAAGAGAAGGGTCCATAAATGTGAAGGATTTCTACAGTTCTCAGAGGGCCACCATTGGAGAAATCATTCTTTGTCTACAGATGGACCTACATGGTTCGAGGTTGAATTTCAGGTGATAGATGTATCCACGTCATATAACCTGTTATTGGGGCGGCCATGGATACATGCTGTTGGGGTTGTGGCATCAACATTGCATTAGGCGGTGGAATTTGGATGGAGCCACCAGGAAGTAATCATCCACGGAGATGGAAGAAACCCTATCTATAATCGCCAGATTATACCGGTGGTTGAAGGTACAAGAAGGCTGGGTGGAGAAACCTATCACCACATCGAGTGGGTCAACGCAATAGACAAGGATAAGTGGTGGGATAGTAAGATCGAAAGCATATTGAACTGGAGCGGGTACAAGCCTGACAAAGGTCTCGGTAAGAATTTTCAGGGGATTTCCAAACCGATACAGCTGAAGCACCATGACACCACTTTTGGGCTGGGATACAAATACACTTGGCAGGAGTACGAAGACTGGTCGCCACCATGGCACGGTCCCTACTATCCATTGGAACAACCTATACCACATTTGGAGCAGACTTTCCAACAAGCTGATATCATATGAGGGTCAGAAGAAGAATAAACTCTAGCAGCTTTGAAGAATCTATTCCTAGAAGATGAAGGCATGGACTGTTGTGTTATTCTTGAGGAGGAGGAAGAGGATGGCCCTACCAGCCAAGCTGTGAGCAAGGGATCATTCCTCAAGAATTGGGCCGTCACACCATCCAGGGCTCGACGAGTCCCGGGGTAGCAAGGCTGAACATCGTTATTTACTTCATTTTTGCTAATAATTTCCTTTTTCGCATTTTCTTTTGTTTTCCAATAAAATCTCGATGTTCCAAAATGTTTGTTTAAATTATCAAAATCACTTTTACGTTTCAACGAATCAGTATTTATTTATTATTATTTTTCTCTCATTACTTTTATCTATACAACATTACTATTTCATGTCTTGATGAACCAATGACTGTGACATGCAATGAGACAACACAACAAAAGGACAGCAACTGAACTACGCCCGACCTGATTCCCGATTAAGAGGGGGTACGTAGGCATCCCTATGGGTTCGGTCACAATTCAATAAAAATCTCATTTCCCCCACAATTGGAAACTGGGGCAGAATTTTGAGAAGGACCCTCAAAATTCTGAAGCAAGTTCAGCCGACCGCAGCATGCGCAACAGTCAGAAATGTCAACCCATCTAACTGGGGAAGAATTTTGAGGAGGACCCTCAAGATTCCGTAGCATGAGAGGTTTCAATGTCTTGAACCGTGTCACGGTCGTCGGTTCATCTAAAATTCTTAAAATATGTTTCATACTATGTCTTTGCAAAATCATGCATGC
Organism: Nicotiana knightiana; assembly: GCA_005239525.1. Classification (NCBI taxonomy): domain Eukaryota; kingdom Viridiplantae; phylum Streptophyta; class Magnoliopsida; order Solanales; family Solanaceae; genus Nicotiana; species Nicotiana knightiana. Next base: position 30,238 of record MDKJ01088031.1, read on the forward strand.
TTGCTTTCGATCTTACTATCCTGTGGATGGAGACTAAGCACTGTCTCTCAAGCATTATTTACTTCGCTTCTCTTTCAGGCTAAGCTCTGCCTAAGCCTTGTCCTATTTGACATCATATTATTGCATCTCATGGGCTGAAATATCGCCAACTTTTTCAAAGGCGTCATAATCTAACGTCATCATCCTCATAGACGGAAGGCACAATGTCATGGCATGAGGGTCTCTCCCCATTTGCACTATCATTATTCAAAGGTGTCATAATTCGGATGCACCATCTTCATAGCCCGAGAACATCATTATATGGCCTGCGAATCTCTCATCAAACAATTCTTGGCCTAGGACATCATGGTCTAAGGACGTCATCCCTAATCGTCCGAAGAAAACTTTCATAGTCCCAATGGGAACCTACATCATGTCTAAATTTATGCACAATATATGCTTGTAGTATTCTTATTTACAGGTAACCCCTCGAGCACCAGCTATCCCAGCAGGAGCGATCCCGCACCAGTTCCTCAACTGTATCAAACCTAACCTCTCCCGTAAACCGTTCATTCGCCCATCCTTAGATATTGCGTCCGTTCTTGTAATGACTTCACCGGTATGTTTGGTGAATCCAGAACTACATACGGCCTAATTCCTATAAAAACAGGGATATGTAGGCAACTCAGAAACCATAGTACGACCAAAATCTCTCTAACCGTTTCGCTCGGTCAAAATTGGTCATCATATTTTTACCCAACAACTCTTTCATCCTTTCTGAGTAAATAGGGGCAGCTGTTGATACCCAATTTTTTCCAAAATAGTTTAAAATTTCATATATACCTTCAAAATCATGCATTAATAGCAATTGGTGTTTTCCATAATTTTTTGCATTTTTATAAATTTGTCCAGCATTTCATTTCCAATAATTAATTATAAAATTGCATCACAAATGATTTCAAAAGTATTTCTTGATTTAATTTACAATTTATGGTCCTACTAAGACCAAATTATGCCATAAATAGCTAAATTGGCATCTTTTGGCTATAACTGCAATAACTTTGCAATTATAGTCCATGCATTTAATTTTGTACTATTTTCTACCAGAAATTAGTCCTTTGTATTTTAGAATACTAAATAATATTTTAAAAATATTTTCTATGCATGAAATTCATTTTTATGATTATTATCTATTTTATAAATTATTTTTAATTAATTTGAATTGGGTATTTAACAAATGGTCTATTTCTATTTCAATTATAGCCTAAATTATAGCCAGCCCAAACACCTTATTACATTGGCCCAAATACACCCAGGCCCAAAATCCTATCCCTACCCGACCCAACTCTTGCTAAATCCAGCTGATGATCAATTTCGATCAACGACCTGGATTAATCCTTTCCTAATTTAACCTAAACGACCCCCCAAACCCCTCATTTCTCCTCACACACTCCGCCATCACCCTTCACTCTCCTCTCCAAATCCTCTCTGCCCTAGCCCTAATTTCCCCTTCGTCGTTGCTTGCCTACCATCGACTATGATGGATTCTCACCATCCTCAAGCCTCTAATGGCTCTCCATGCCTGGTTTCTTGCTGTCTCGAGGTCCTCAAGGGACCAGTGGCTGTTCACTTCCCTCCTCTGGGTCCGTGCTTACCATTCTCAGGCCGCCATGGCCTGTCTGAGTAAGATCTTTCTATTTTTCCGGCTAGATCTATGGTTTCTAAGCCGGAATGTCTCTATCTCTGGGTTACTCATATCTGAAACCCTATTTTTATATCTTGACTCGTTAGGATTTGTAACAGATCTAGGAGTATTTTTAGTTATTTCACTGTTTTCCATGAGAAACTTTCTGATCGTTTCAAAACGTCTCTTCATCTCCATAACCAGGGTTTCTTAACCCTTTTTTCAAATTTCCTCTAATTTTAAGTGTTATTCTATAATCTTTACTATGTTTAAACGGTTTATTTAGGTTTTCCCTTTAACCTGATTAACTGTGTCAAAACCCCTAATTTCTTGGCTTTAGTTTTGGATTCTGAGTTCGTCTTTACTGTCTGTTCGCTCAACCTGTCTGTATGTTTGATTCTCATGAATTTTCTTCGATTAATTTGAGTATTTTTTATTTTCGCCCTAGTAACATCTCAGTAGGGTTTCTGATTTGGTTCTGCCTGTTTTCTACTCTGTTTATTTGTTTATTCTTGGAAGTTTATAATATCTCCCTTAATATTAGTACTATTTTATGATTCTTTGAATCCCTGATTCCCTATGTTGATACTCTTTACTAATTTTTGACTACTTTTCCTGTTTTACAGCCTTTAAATTATTTTCTTACCTTATTATGTGACTGACTACATTATTAATTGATTCTTACTGTTATTTCCTTAATTAGAACTTTATGAATCTATCCCTAATTACTTGTTCTATACCTACAATGTTTGAATTCTTTCCTTAATCGTTATACTCCAACTATGTGATTTCTTTCCTTAACTTGTTTTCTGTCTTTTAATGTTGGTAAATCACTCCCTTAATTAAGGGAAGACTTTGACTGATTTTACTCTAATTGATTCCGAGTTCTATAATTACTAAACAGTTTGGCTCTTACCTTATTTACCTAACTTTCAAACTATATATACTTCTCTCTTCTACTCTCATTACACAGTCTTCTACAAAAACGAACTCACATTAGTTCACGACTCTCTCATGCACTCAACAACGCTTCTGCTTACTTTTGTTACTTGCTATTGTACTGAATTAGCCGGCTGTAAGCCAAGGATAACTATTGCACTTTCCTTGTAACGACCCGGCCGGTCGTTCCATGAGATTAGCCCTGTTTCCTCCATTTCTGTGTTATCATATATTTCTTAGCCTATATATGTTGTGTTTGGTCGGTTGGTTTGTGCTCGGAGTAGTCGTGGCGAGAATTGAGACACTTAGTCTCTTAAATTAGCTTAATAGTTGAAAAAGTCAACTGAGAGTGGACTTATTGGTAAAAGACCTCGGAATGCATATTTTATGGCTCGGATAGCTACGTTAGGTGATTTGGGACTTAGGAGTGTGTTTGGAATGAAGTTTTGTTGTTCGGTGTAGAATTAGGCTTGAATTGGCGAAAGTTAGTTTTTAGCGATTTCTGGTCGGCAGGGGAAAATAGGCTATTGGGGTCGGAATGGAATTCCGATAGTCGTAGAAGGTTTGTAATGTCATTTTGGATATGTGTGAAAATTGTTAGGTCAATCGGATGTGTTTTGGTTGGTTTTGGCATCATTGGCGAAATTTAGAAGTTTCAAAGTTCATAGGCTTGAATTTGATGTAATTTTGGTGTTTTCGTGTTGTTTTTGGTGTCTCGAAGGCTCGACTAAGTTTGAATGATGTTATGGGTTGTGTTGGTATGTTTGGTTGGGGTCCCAAGGGGCTCGGGATTGATTTCAGATGGTTAACGGAGGGTTGGACTTAGGAAATTGAGCAAAATTTCTGCTGGTGTGGTCGCACCTGCGGAAGGGAAGTTGCAGGTGCTATGGCCACAAGTACGAAGACCATTGCACAGGTGTGAGAAGAGGCCAGGCTGGAGGAGTCCACAGGTGCGAGAATTGTACTATTAGTGGATTTTCGCGGGTGCACACCTGGGACCGCAGGTGCGGATTAGTTGGACAGAAAGTATAAATTGGTGCCTCCGCGAAATTTTGGGCATTTCTTCAATTGTTGCATGCGGGTTGAGCTGGTTTGAGAGAAAATTGAAGGAGGAATTCGAGGGTCTTCATTGGAGGTAAGTTTCACTGATTAGAAACTCATTTCTATGTTATTTTGTGACGGATTAGGCTTGAAATTCGAGGAATTTAAAGTAGAAAAGTTGGGAAAATGGGAGGAAGTTTGGAAAATTCTTTTAGTGAATTGAGTGGGCAATTGTGGTCCGATTGTGGTGTTCTTGGTATGTGTATAATCGTAGGAGGATGATGATTCTAGTGATATAAATTTTGTAGAATTTCGAGACGTGAGCCCGGGGCTCGGATTTGGCAGAATTTCGAGAATTGTGTTAAAATTTATATCTTTCGATTGGGTTTTGTTCCTGTATTTTATGATATCCTGTATTTTAGAAATTTATACTTGTTTATGGGCTGTGAGCCATGTTTGGGGCCTCGTGCCGACCTGCTTAGATTCTCAGGGGTATTTTTCCATGTTTGGGGCCTTGTGCCGACCTGTTTAGACCCTCAGAGGTACTTTTACACTATTCTACCACTATCCTGATAGAACAATTGTGAACTCAGTCATGTTTCCTACTTGTTGTTATTTTCACTGTTATCACACTGCTTTGAAAACTCTGAGAAGTATTTTAGGCTGAGTCTCGTGAGTTGAGATGAATTTCCCAAGTGGCTTGTGAGGATGACTGAGTCAGGCTGAGAGCCGAGTATGTGAGGATAGTTATGGAACGGGCTGCACGCCGCAACAATATATATGTCCAGGATGAGAGCCGAGAGCCGAGAGCCGAGAGCCGAGTATGTGAGGATAGTTATGGGTCAGGCTACACGCCGCAGCAATATATTTGTTATACATTATATATGGGTCGGGCTGTATGCCGCACCAATATAGATTATATATATATGGATCGGGCTGCATGCCGCAACAATAAATGTTATATATGGATCGGGTTGCACGCCGACGCAATGTACATATTGGATCGGGCTGCACGCCGCAGCAGATACAGGGCTTGGGCTGAAGGAGCCCCTCCAGGAGTCTGTACACCCACAGTGAACACAATCGACTATTATATGGATCAGACTGCACGCCGCAACGTATGTTATAAGGATCGAGCTGCACGCCATAGCAGTATATATATATA
>ML403065.1:0-13206 GCA_005239525.1 Nicotiana knightiana
ATAATTAAGCGCAAGATTGAATAAACAAACCAATTAAGATAAAACAATCAGAATAATTCAAGCATCAACTACAACGTTCTTGTAACACCCAAAAACTCTAGAACTAATAAACTATAAAACTAAAAGAAGAGAAGAGAAGAAAAACTAAGTAGAATCCTCTTTCAATTATCAATCCTGCCTCGAATTCTCCCTCCATGTTATGTTTTTGGGTCTATNTTTTACCGCAACAGGCACCCTGGAGTTAGGGGTCTAACGCCTGGCTAACGCCAGGCACCCCCTGGCGTTTGGGCTCTAACGCCCTGCTAACGCCAGGCTTGTCCCGGATCACTCCTTTTCGACTCTTGCACGTATTTTCCGACGTTTATGCTCTCATTTAGCTCGGCTTCCATTTCCAACTCACCTACACATTAAATAAGCTTCATTAGGCACATACGACGTGTATTTTTATCATTAAAGCACATAAAATGCAAGGTATATAATGCTTAAAATCATGAATTCTAGCCACGCATCAACATCCAGAGTGTTATTGGGCAGCTATGATGATCACACGATATTACTACGGGTGTTTTAAGTTGTGTGGAATAGCATGTGATTGTGCTCTTGGTTGAACTTGTAGCTCGGTTCATCTTGATCAGGTTTGTACAGTGTGATGATGCGAGATTCGGGTCCTATGATGAATTTCAGATGTCGAGATTTGGGTTCTGTAGTGAGGTTATGGACTAAGGATAAAGTGAGATCTTCAGTTAAATTGCATTTTCAATCCTACATAGGTTTGGGTGATGGGGAATCACCCCCGACGTGTATGTATGGTGATCTCATGCAGTGGTTTGATGACTTTGGAACAACTCTTGGCACGTTCGAGGACGAACATATGTTTAAGTGGGGAAGAATGTAACGACCTGACTGGTCGTTTTGAGAATTTTCACTGTGCTCGATAGTTTAGGGGCACAAGTAGCTCCGTATGATGTATTAGGACATCTACGCAAAATTTGAGTTCATTCCGAGTTGATTTGATATGTTTCGACGCGAGTTTTTGAAAGTCGAAAGTTCATTAAGTTTGATTTGAGGTGCATTTCATTGTTTCGTTGTTGTTATGCATGATTTAAGGCCTCGAGTAGGTCCGTGTCTTGTTATAGGACTTGTTGGTATGTTCATATGGGGTCCCGAGGGACTAGGGTGAGTTTCAGATAGGTTTGGGCTGTGTTGCGCTCGTTTTTCTTATGTTTCGACGTCGTTTCTTCAAGCATAAATGGTACCACATTAAACAAATAAGCTCTGATTTCTTTTTTTATTGAAGCACTAGATCCGTATCGTAATTAAGGAGCCATAGCAAAAAGAATCGTCAAATTTGGACATTGTATGAGGATTCTATGGTCATTTTACTATGTATTGGGCTGCCAGATATTTCAAATTAATTATGAAATTGCCACTAACTTCGTATTTAAAAATCTGCACTATTTCAAAATATTGAAACCAACATATCTTCTTCATTATAAGGTCAAATGGAGTGATTCAAAAGCCTAAATTGACTGAAATTTTACAAGGAATCCATTGGATGCATCAAAAGCGAGTTTTGGAATCATTTATCACGCAAAAGGAGGCAGAACAACTGGGCAAAAATACTTAATATTGAAAGTTTGTTCATTTGGTCATATTTTGAGTTGGGGAGCTCGGATTTGGATAATATTTGGAGGTGATTTTCACTATATGGATTGGGGTAAGTATTCTATACTCGATCTTGGTTATATTTCATAAATCCATCTTCGTTTTAGACATTTGATTGATGATTTCAAGTGAAATTTGGGGGTTTTGTCTAAAATTTTAGAAAAGGAATTTTTGAGTTTTCAATATTGATTCGGAGTTGGATTTGAGTGGAACTAGTATGGTTGGACTCGTAATTGAATGGATGTTCAGATTTTGTAAATTTTGTTCGTTTCGAGGTGCGGGCCCGGGGAGTTGACTTTTGTTGACTTTTTGCTAATTGTATAAGGATCATAGCTTTGTTAATTGAAATTATTTTCTCTTGCATTGTTTGATGTACTTAAGTCTTATTTGGCTAAATTGGGCCGATTGATGGTGAATTGGTAAAGGAAAAGCTAAATTGAGTATTGAAATGGTCGAATTGAGGTAAGTATCTTGCCTAACCTTGTGTGGGGGAAACTACCCCTTAGGATTTGAGACTTCTATATTGATTGTAGTCCATGTACGTAAGGTGACGAGTGTGTGGCCGGACTTATTTGTGGGAAGTTGGCCTTTTAGGGTCCTTATAATTACCGTGTATGAAGTTGTTCTTGATACGTTGGGTTCCTAATCGCTAGTTTCACTTCTACATGCTTTAATTATAGGTAATTGCTTTAGGATTCCCTCTTACTGTCTAATTGAATCTTATTTGACTTAACTGAAGATTTTACCTCTTCTACTGTCATGCTATATTTTTTTCATAAACTGCCTATCTTTGAAATTATTATTATCTCCTCCTATAATTGTTTAGCCTTAATTGGAGTTTCGATTATCTTCTGATGCTTATCCTTAATTGAATTGTTGAATATCTTTCGCAATTTCTGAACCTCAAAAGGAGTTTAGATAACCTCTATCTTAGATGACTTGCCTTTATTTAGAACTATTTGACTCGTGTTGGCTTCTTATTATTGACTTGAATAATGTGGATTCGTTGCTACATTTTTGCTTTCCTTGGTTAAGTTGTTCTCTTTACCCCTAGCATTTTTTACCATGATTATTCCTTGTGGACAAGTTCTCCCGTTTCTTTGTGATTATTCATTTTTGCTTTGCACTTGTTGTGGTGATGTACGAGTTTTCTGTCATGCTATAAATGTTGTCTTTGCTTGTTGCGCTGCATATTTACTTTGGGACTACGGACGTATTCCGGGAGATCCCCCTCTACTGCATATTTATTTTGGGACTACGGGCGTATTCTGGGAGATCCCCATGTACTGCATATTTATTTTGGGACTACGAACGTATTCTGGGAGATCCCCCTGTACTGCATATTTATTTTGGGACTACAGACATACTTCGGGAGATCCCCCTGTACTGCATATTTATTTTGGTACTACAGACATATTCCGGGAGATCCCCTTGTACTGCATATTTATTTTGGGACTACAGACGTATTCCGGGAGATCCCCCAACACTGTATATTTATTTTGGGACTAAAGACGTATTCCGGGAGATCCCCCATCACTGCATATTTTTTTTGGGACTACGGACGTATTCCGGAAGACCCCCATGTACTGCATAATAAATTCGGGACTACGGGACGGGATCCCGGTAGATTCCCCTATTGATATATCTTTATTTGGAGCTGCTAATCTTCTATGCTTAGGTGTCACAAGGTGACCTATACTCGAAGGATATTTACTTGAAAAGTTGTATTTGAAAAGTATTTATCTTGAAGAAACCATGTTTGAAATGCATTAATTCAAAAAGTATATTTGAAAAGCATTTATCTTGAAGAAACTATGTTTGAGAGACATTTATTGTAAAGTATATTTTAAAAGCATTCATCTTGAAGAACTATGGTAGAAGGACATTTATTTGGAAAGCTTATATTTGAAAAGAAACTATCTTGGAAGAACCATGTTTGAAGGATATTTATTTGAAAGGTTTATGTTGAAGGAAGTATATTTCAAAAGAATTTCTTATCGGAAAAGATTATATTCTAAAGATCCCAATATGAAAAACTTACGGGTGGAAGTTTACACTTGAAGGATTTGAATACTTTATTGGGGTTGTTGGCTAAGGGCTGATGTGGAAATTATTGCAGTGCTGAGTTACGACTTTCCTTGACTGTATTTTGATTTTTCGGAATTGGGATGTACTCCCGTCTATTATTTTGTGTCTTATTATGGTGTTCAGCTATTACTTGCTATTTTTTTTCCTTCCTTATTGCAGGTTCTATGTTGTTAGTCATATCTTGTAGTCCTTAGATAGAGGTCATGTTCTGTCATTCCTATACTTATGCTTGTTCAGTTTATTAGACCAGTGTCTTGACTAGTCCTCTTCACTACTTCATTGAGGTTAGTCTTGATACTTACTGGGTACCGCTGTGGTGTGCTCATACTACACTTCTATATTTTTTTGTGCAAATTCAGGTATTGATCGTTAGTAGATGTGCGGATCATTGCTGAGGAGACTCAAGGTAAACCTGCCTCTGCGTTCGCAGGCTTAGTAGTCACCTTCTTACTTTGTATCATATTGTTTTTACTCATTTCCAGACAGTTGTAGTTAGAAGTGGTAGCAAACTCTGTAGAGCTTATGACTTGTACTACCGATTTTGGGAAATTGTAAATTCTGTAAAGACTTCTATATCGAGACTGTTAGATTTTCCTTTTTTTATTATTGTTATTCAGTACATGTTAGGCTTACCTAGTCCCTAAGACTAGGTTCCATCATGATTCCCAACGGAAGGGAAATTGGGTCGTGACATAAAAGGAAGAAAGGAGCACTTGTTTTGTAAAATAATACTCCACTAGTGAAAATTGAAAAAAAAAATTGTTGGAAAAAAGAGAGAAAAATCTGGAAAAAAAGAAGGGAAAATAGAGATGAATAAATTGTTGTCTTGTTCTTTCTAGTGGGTATGAATTAAAGTATTGCTTAAAGAAGAAGGGAATGTTTTTGGGGGGTGATATTGTTTGTGAAATTGAAGTGGTGTTGAAGAAAATACGCTTAAAGTAATTTTGTGATGTATTAAAGTGCTTAGGAGGGTGAGTCACTATTCCTTAAATATATCCTACCCGTCCCTTAGCCCACATTACAACCATGGAAAAGTCCTAATTCATTTTAGATCGAGCGAGCTTACATTAGTAGAGATTTACATTAAGGGCAAGCCTATGGTACTAATTGCATGCATGTGACTTCTTTGTGAGAGTGAGCGACTTCCTTTGATATATATGAGTCATTAAAATATATTTGATCAAGAGATTTGAATGTGTGGATGGAAATTGCTCTCTTGTTCTTGTTTTGAGGGTACATGGTTTCACTAGGGATAGGTAACGTTATTAGACTTCTCTACGACGTTGGGTGTTCAAGCCATGAGTGCATTGTGACATTGAGTCGGTTTTTGAGGTTAGGATTGTTATGAGCATGTTGACTTTGTTTGAGTATTATTAAAGAATGACATAAATAAAGGGAAGTGTATGTGATTGCATTTTCTAGAGCCTAATTGCTGCAAACAACCATGGTCATAGGTGTAGTGTGCTTTGAATGATAAGAGCTTAATTTTGTTTCGTCTACTATAGTGATGGTTTGTTCGAGGACGAACAAAGGTTTAAGTGTGGGGTGGTGATGTTGGGAATATTTCTATATGTTTTGATGTTACTTTACCCATGTTTTAACCGCTTTTTGGTGCTATTTGGTGTTATAAATGCCCAATATGTGTTAATTATTAGTTTTATGACTAATTAACTTATGTGTGATGATTTAGGATGTTTGGAGTGAAAACATATGAAGAAAAGATGCTCCAACTAGAGGAGAATAGGGTGGATATGTCAAATCCAACCTAGAAAAAAATCATAGTTGGTGCACCCTTAGCAGTGAAGTCGGGCCATGGAATCCACCTTAGCATCTGCACCTGCGCACATCAGAGATGGAGGATCAAAGGGTCATGTGAAGCTGAAGAAGTGGAGGATGAGGTGGATGCAAAGCATCCACCCCAGCATCAATTCCTGAAGCTGAGTCGGAATAGGAAAAGGAAAACTTTGGCCCACGACTTTTGTACACAATATATAGGCCAAAAATGCCCCTTTTAGGGGATACAACACACCTTTTGAAGGGAATTCAGCCTAGGGAAAGCAAGGAGGCGCGGTGGAGTCCAGGTTTCATATTTTCTTCCACCAAACTTTGTAATTTTTTTGTTTTTTGTATGATTTGTTGTTTGGCTACCATGTTTATGTGAAGCTAAACTTCACGTTTTAGGGTTGCGGTTCTTTCATGACTATTGTTATTTGAATACTTCTTTTGATTTCTGGATTTGTCGTATTGGTTTATTTATTCAATCTTGTGCTTAATTATTTGATTGATTGCTCACCAATTAAATACTATCTACGAATCTAGAGTTGAACTCGAAAGTGGGAATTCTAGATTGCATAGAGGAATGAGTAGATCAAGTTCTTGAACCTGGGTATCGAGGAATGGATTAGCAGTTAGGATAGACATATACCTAATTGCGTTGCTTGGTTGATTTACAAGAATTATAACTGTGTTCTTATTAGTTCTAGTTCCATAGAACATTAGGCATTAGGTTAGCTTGAATAGGTGAGTAAGAACACGACAGATTCTTATGAGCAATATTAACCCTGTCAACCAATAAGCTAGATGAATTAGTGTCACGACCCAAAATCCTAAGCCGACCGTGATGGCGCCTATCGTGGAACTAGGCTAGCCAACCATTTCAGACTATCACAATATTTCATAATTCCCCAAAATTAGCAGATTTTAAAATAGCAAAATGAGATGAACAATGTATACACTTCCCCAAAACCTGGAGTCAACCGTCATGAGAATCTAAGACTCTAAATACAATGTACAATAAGGTGACTTGCTACTACAAAAGCTTGAAGTACAAAAGACAAAAACTATGAACTGAGGAAAAGAAAGGAGGTGAGCTGGGGACTCTGAGCAGCTACCTCGATCATCGAACAACCTCCAAGCACGCCCGAAAATCAACTAGTGAGATGGTCTGATACCTGGATCTGCACACAGAGGTGCAAGGAGTAACGTGAGTACGCCAACTCAGTAAGTAATCAAAGTAACTAAAAACTTGAGTGTAGTTACGAGCATTTGTAAATCATGTAAATCCATATAATGAGTAACAGTGGAAATGAATAAATTAAGTCAGGAATTTACATTCCGAATATTTCATAAAACTCCAGTTTCCATTTAACAATCTCGCATAAAAGCATTTGTCCAACATTATCATCGGTGGCTCAGCGTAAAGAAGATTGAAAATGGTAGTTTCATAAAATATAATCCCCTCGGGCACAATATCACTCACAATAAAGCCTCTCGGGCAAGCCTCTCAGTCACTCGTGACTCCACTATCCGTATCTCATGCTCACACTAAACATGCGTACTCAGCAAGTACCATGAATACACACAATTGTTGCAGCGGGCAGCTCGATCCAACACATATTTAAATATATCTATACTGCTGCGGCGTGCAGCCTCATCCTTATAACATACGTTGCGGCGTGCAACCCGATCCATATATTAGTCGACTGCGCCCACTAGGGTGTGCAGACTCTGGAGGGGCTCCTACAGCCCAAACGCTATATTTGTTGCGGTGTGCAGGCCGATCCAATATGTATATTGTTGCGGTGTGCAGCCCGGTCCATACATAATATATAATCTATATTGTTGTGGCGTGCAGCCCGGTCTATATGTAATACATAACATATATATTGTTGCGGCGTGTATCCCGATCCATAACTATCCTCACATACTCAGCTCTCAGCCTGGACATATATATTGTTGCGGCGTGCAGCCCGATCCATAACTGTCCTCACATACTCGGCTCTCGTCCTGATCAGTCATCCACACAAGCCACTCGGGCAATTCATCTCAACTCACGGGACTCACCCCAAAATACTTCTCAGAGTTTCAAAGCAGTGTAATAACAGTAAAAATAACAAGTGGTAAACATGACTGGATTCACAGATGATCTATCAGGATAGTGGGAGAATAGTGTAAAAGTACCTCTGAGGGTCTAAACAGGTCGGCACAAGGCCCCAATCATGGATCACAGCCCATAAACAAGTATAAATTTCTAAAATGCAGGATTTCGCAAGGTTTCAAATCGAATACGCGGCTTAATAGTCGCTACTGGACGGACCAAGTCGCAATCCCTATCGGTGCACGCCCACACTCTCGTCACCTAGCATGTGCGTCACCTCATTTACCAAAACAATATCAAATACCGAGGTTTCATACCCTCAGGTTTAGTGTTACGATCGTTACTTACCTCAAAACAACCCAAAAGCTACTCCGTGATGCTCTTGCCCCTCGAATTGGCTCCCAAATGCTCCGAATCTAACCAAAACCAGATTAACATCATCAATATACGATAAAGGAACAAAACGCAATCGAAAATTATCAATTTTAAGTACAATTCCCGAAATTGGCCAAACTCGAGCCCCGGACCCACGTCTCAGAATTTTATAAAATTTACATCACTAGAATCCTCATCCTCCCACAATTCTATACATACCAAGAACACCAAAATCAGACCACAATCAACTCCTAAATTCCTTAATTACAAGTCTCAATTTCCCAAGCCCTAAACCCCCAATTTATGCCATTTAATCCTCAACTTCCAAGCCTAATTCGTCACAAAATAACATAGAAACGAGATTATAATCAGAGAAACTTACCTCCATGGAAGACTCTCGAATTCCTCCTTCAATTTGATCCCAAAGTAGCTCAACCTGCATGCAAAAATGGAAGAAATGCCAAAATTTTGCGGAGGCACCTATTTATACTTTCTGCCCAGTATATCCGCACCTGCGGTCCCAGGTGCGCACCTGCGAAATCCCACTAAAAGCCCAATCTCGCACCTGTGGTGCCTGTCTCGCACCTGCAACTTTCTCTAGCATGGCCTCTTTTCGCACCTACGCAATGACCTTCGCACTTGCGGCCATCGCACCTGCAGTTCCCCATCTGCAGGTGCGATCACACCAGAAGAATGACACCAGCAGCAACTTTGCTGCAAATTCCTAAGTCCAAACCTCCGTTAACCATCCGAAATCAATCCCGAGCCCCTCGGGGCCCCAACCAAGCATACCAACACATCCCATAACCTCATTTGAACTTAGTCAAACCTTCGAAACACCAAAAATAACGCAAAAACACCAAAATCACATCAAATTCAAGCCTATGAACTTTGAAACTTCTAAATTTCATGATGCCGAAACCAACCAAAACACATTCGATTGTCCTAAAAATTTGCACACATATCCAAAATGACACTACGAACCTGCTCCAACTATCAGAATTCCATTCCGAACCCGATATCCTATTTTCCCCTGCCGACCGAAAATCGCCAAAAACTAACTTTTGCCAATTCAAGCCTAATTCTACACCGGACATCCAAACTTCATTCCGAACACACTTCTAATCCCCAAATCACCTAAAGAAGCTATCTGAGCCATAAAATCCACATTCCGAGGTTGTTCACCAATAAGTCAACTCCCAGTTGACTCTTTCAACTATTAAGCTAACTTAAGAGACTAAGTGTCTCTGTTCTCACCACGACTACTCTGAACCCGAACCAACTGACCCAACACAACATAAATAGGCTAAGCAACATATGATAAAGTAGAAATGGGGGAAACGGGGCTAATCTCACGAAATGACCGATCGGGTCGTTACATTCTCCCTCTCTTAAACAAACGTTCGTCCTCGAACGGGTCTAGAAACATACCTGGAGTCTCGAATAAGTGAGGATATCTGGTCCACATCTCCCGCTCGGTCTACCTGGTGGCATCCTCCACCGGTTATCCTCTCCACTGAACCTTCACTGAAGTTATATCCTTAGAACTCAGCTTTCTGACCTGACGACCCAAAATAGCCACTAGATCTACCTTATATGACATATCACCCTCGAGCTAAACCATGCTGAAGTCCAAAACATGAGACAGGTCACCAACATACTTCTGGAGCATCGAAACATGGAACACCGGATGAATACTCGATAAGCTGGGAGGCATGGCAAGCCTATAATCCACCTCCCCAATCCTCTGAATCACCTTAAAAGGCCCAACGAACCGGGGACTCAGCTTTCCCCTCTTACCGAACCTCATAACACCCTTCATGGGTGACACCTTCAGCAGCACATTCTCGCCAGCCATGAAAGACACATCTCGGACCTTCCAATCCGCATAACTCTTCTGCCTAGACTGCGTCGTGCGAAGCCGCTCCTGAATCAACTTCACCTTACCCAACGCATCCTGAACAAGGTCTGTGCCCAATAACCTAGCCTCGTCTGGCTCAAACTAACCAACCGGAGATCTGCACCTCCTACTATATAAAGCCTCATACGGAGCCATCTGGATACTCGACTGATAACTATTATTATATGCAAACTCCGTGAGTGGTAGAAACTGGTCCCATGAACCTCCAAAATCAATGACACAGGCACGCAACATATCTCTCCAAAATCTGAATAGTACGCTCCGACTGCCCATTGGTCTAAGGATGAAACGTTGTGCTCAACTCAATCTGAGTACCTAACTCCCTCTACACGGCCCCCCAAAACTGAGATGTGAACTGAGTACCTCTGTCAGAAATGATAGAAACTTGAACCCCATGCAATCGGACAATCTCCCTAATATAAATCTCAGCTAACCACTCCAAAGGATAAGTAGTACCAACAGGAATGAAGTGCGCGGACTTGATCAGCCGATCCACAATAACCCATATAGCATCAAACCTCCTCGAAGCCCGTGGGAGTCCAACTACGAAGTCCATGGTGATTTGCTCCCACTTCCACTCCAGAATATCTAATCTCTGAAGCAATCCACCCGGTATCTGGTGCTCATACTTGACCTGCTGACAGTTGAGACACCGAGCCATGAACTCAACAATATCCCTCTTCATTCGCCTCCACCAATAATGTTGTCTCAGATCCTGATACATCTTTGCAGCACCCGGATGGATGGAATACCGCGAACTATGGGCCTCAGCTAGAATCAAGTCTCAAAGCCCATACACATTGGGCACGCAAATCGGGCCCTGCATCCTCATGACCCTATCATCACCAATAACCACATCCCTGGAATCACCGCGATGGACCCTATCCTGAAGAACGAGCAAGTGTGGATCATCATATTGGCGTGCTCTAATCTGATCATAAAGAGAAGACCTAGAGGCTACACAAGCCAATAACCGCGGGGGCGCTGATAGATCCAGTCTCACCAACTGACCCGCTAAATCCTGAACATCAAGTGCTAATGCCGCTCTGCTACTGGAAAGTAGGCTAGACTCCCCAAACTCTCCGCTCTGCGACTCAGGGCATCGGCCACTACATTGGCCTTCCCTGGATGATATAAAATAGTGAGGTCATAATCCTTGAGAAGCTCCAACCATCTCCTCTGACATAAATTCATATCCTTCTACTTAAGCAGATGCTGCAAACTACGGTGATCAGTGCAAATCTCACAATGCACTCCATATAAATAATGACGCAAAATCTTCAAGGCGTGGAAAATAGCTACTAGCTCAAGATCGTGCACTGGATAATTCTTCTCGTGCACCTTGAACTTTCTGGACGCATAAGCAATCACCTTACCGTCCTGCATCAAAACCGCTCCAAGGCCAACTCTCGAGGCATTAGTAAATTGTATAGGAACCCGAACCCGTAGGCAAAACCAACACTGGAGTTGCAGTCGAAGCTGGCTTGAGCTTCTGAAAGATATCCTCTCACTCCTCAGTCCACCTGAACTAATCACCCTTCTGGGTTAATCTGGTCATAGGTTCTGCAATAGATGAAAACCCCTCTACAAAACAGTGATAGTACCCTGCCAAACCAAGGAAACTGCGAATCTCGGTAGCTGATGCCGGTCTAGGCCAGCTCTGCATCGCCTCTACCTTCTTCGTATCAACCTGAATACCCTCACTGGACACCACGTGCCCCAAGAATGCTACTTAATCAAGCCAGAACTCACACTTCAAAAATTTTGCATACAATCTCTTCTCCCTCAATGTCTGAAGCAAAAGTCTCAAATGCTGCTCATGATCCACCCGAGGTTGGGAATACACCAAGATATCATCAATAAACACGATGACAAAAGAATCCAGATATGGTCGGAATACACTGTGCATCAAGTGTATAAAGGTTGCTGGGGCATTGGTCAGCCCGAATGACATAACCAGAAACTCGTAATGACCTTATCTAGTCCTAAAAGAAGTCTTCGGAATGTCTGGCCCCCGAATCTTCAACTGATGATAGCCGGAACGCAAGTCAATCTTGGAAAGTACCCTGGAACCCTGGAACTGATCAAACAAGTCATCTATATGAGCTAAGGGATACCGGTTCTTCACCGTAACTCTGTTCAGCTGCCGAGAATCAATACACACACGCATAGAACCATCCTTCTTCTTCACAAACAACATCGGTGCACCCCAAGGTGACACACTAGGCTGAATGAACCCCTTATCTAGGAGTTCCTGAAGCTGCTCCTTTAATTCCTTTAGCTCCGCTGGTGCCATACGATAATGTGGAATAGAAATAGGCTGAGTGTCTGGCACCAGGTCAATACTAAAATCAATGTCCCTGTCAGGTGGCATGTCTGGCAGTTCTGCAGGAAACACGTCGGGGAAGTCACAAACCACAGGAACCGAATCAATAGCGGGAGTCTCACCACTGATATCCCTCAGAAAATCCAGATACGATAAACACCCCTTCTCAACCATACGCTGAGCCTTCAGGTAGGAAATCACCCTACTAGGCACATACTCAGAAGAACCTCTCCACTCAACCATCGGACATCCTGGCATAGCTAAGGTCATGGTCTTAGCGTGACAATCAAGAATAGCATGACACAGAGATAACCAATCCATGCCCAATATCACATCAAAATCGACCATGCTGAGTAACAGTAGGTCCACTCGGGTATCCAGACTCCCAATAGATACCACACACGATTGATACATACGGTCCACAATAATAGTATCGCCCACCGGAGTCGACACATGAACAGATGTAACTAAAGACTCACGGGGCATATCCCGAAAATGGGCAAAATATGATGAAACATAGGAATATGTAGAACCAGGGTCAAATAAAGCCAAAGCATCTCGGCGACAGACTAAGACAATACATGTGATCACTGCATCGGAGGCCATAGCATCTGGCTTGGCTGGAAACGCATACATACGAGTCTGACCTCCACCTGCTCGACCTCCCCCTTTAGGGCGGCCTCTAGCTGACTAACTACCAACCCTGGCTTCCTGGGTGGGTGGTGAAATAACTGGAGCTGAAGTCGAAGGTTGGCTCCTCAGCTAAGATGGGCCTCCAAGAAGATGAGAACACTGCCTCCTCATATGCCCGAACTCTCCACACTTATAACAACTCACTGGAGCTGGAGACGAGGACTAAAAGGAACCCCCGACACCAGAATAACCACTAAGAGAACCATGCATGGAGGAACCCTGAACTGATGGTGCTCGAGCTGCACTCTGGGCTGGAAGGGC
>ML403065.1:13291-35065 GCA_005239525.1 Nicotiana knightiana
AAGAACGTCCTGGCTGGGAACTACGGGGACCATGCCGCAAAGATGCACTATTATGGGCTGGGCGGCCTGACCGAGGAGGCCTTAGCGAGCGACCTCTATTATGCTGAATCTGCCCCTGGAAGGGGCACCTCTAGAACCACCCGATCCACGAGGCCTCTTGGCCTCCCTCTCTACCCGCTACTGGAGGCGAACCGACTCAATATCTCGAGCAATATCAACAACCTGCTCAAAGGTAGCACCTGACACTTTCTCCCGAGTCCTGAAAAGGCGGAGTTGATAAGTGAGGCCATCCACAAACCTCCTAATCCTCTCCCTATCAGTAGGGACCAACTCGGTGGCATGACGAGCCAAGTCAGAAAATCGCATCTCATACTAAGTCACTGATAGCTCCCCCTGACGCAGCTGCTCAAATTGACTGCGTTGCTCCTCCCTGTGAGACTAGGGTACATACTTCTCCAAGAATATAGTGGAGAACTGCTGCCAAGTGAGGGGTGCTGAACCAACAGGCCTACGCCTCTCAAAAGACTCCCACCAAGTGAAAGCAGCACCAGAAAACTAAAAAGTAGCAAACGAGACCCCACTGGTCTCCAGAATCCCGGCAGTACGAAGTATCCGCTGACATTTATCCAGAATACCCTGGGCATCCTCGCCCTCAGCACCACTGAATGGCGGAGGCCGAAGTCTACTAAACATCTGCAGCCTACGTTGCTCATCATCTGGCATAGCTGGGACCACAAAGTCCTGAACTCGAGCAACCAGCTGGGCTGGAACTAGAGGTGTTAATCGGGTGGGCCGGGCCGGGCTGGGTAGGGAAAAATGTGAACCGCACGGGTTACGAATCGGGCCGGTTACGGGTTGAGGCTTAACGGGTTTAACGGGTTCGGGTTCATCCGGGTAAAAAATAAACCGTAAGGGTTACGGGTAAACCGGGCCGGGCCGGGCCGGGTTAACAGTAATTTTTTTTTTTTCAATTTTTTTTGTATTTGTTAGAACTATCGTAAAAATATAAACAAAAAAAAAACTTATAAAAATAGTGTTTGAATAAAGGATACAAAGACTTTAAAATTCTTATATTTGAATATATCATTAAGAATTTACTTATAATTTGCAAGTTCAAAACTTCAAACTTGCAAATTAAAGTTTACATTTAATACTTCAAATTAAAGTTCAAACTTGTATTTATACGTCTAATAATATTAAAATAACAAACTAAAACATTAAGCATAAATGCATAATACGTCTAATAATATTTTTTAAAAAAAAAAAAAAAAATTTAGCCGTTAAAACCGGGCCGGTCCGGGCCGGTTTAACCGGTAAGTGCACTGTTCACTTTGACCGGGTTGGACCGGTCCGGGTAACCGGTAGAAAAATTATAAACGGACCAACCCCTTCTAACCCCCCTACCCAGCCCACCCGGCCCCCTATGAACCGGGCCGGTCTGGTTCCGGTTTTAACCGGTCTGGGCCGGTCCTGTTACGGGTCAACCCGGCCCGTTTGCCACCCTTAGCTGGAACCACCCCCGGTGTGTGATGGCCCTGAGTAACCTACTCAAGTGTCCGAGAAACTGCTGTCTGACTGCCTCCCCCGGCCTGAGAAGTAGCAGCAACTGCCTGAGCAAGGGTGGTACATACCGTCAAGATCTGAGCCAAGGTCTCCTCAAGACCCGGAATAATAATAGGCACTGCCGGTGCCTGAGCCTGTCCCGCTGAAGTATCTGCGGTGAGAACCTGCTCTTGAATAGTAGGGGGATCAACTGGTTCTGCCCTGGCTGCCGCACGGGCTAGCCCCCTACCTTTACCATGGCCTTGACCGCGGCCTCAACCCCTCGTTGGTCTAGCTGGTGGCTGATCACCCTGATCGGTAGAACGAGTCCTCACCATCTGTGATAGAATGAAACAACAGAAGTTTAGATTTCCAGAATGAACAAAATGGCACGACAGAATTAAAGAAAAATAAGATTGTTCCTAAGGGTTCTGCATCCTCTCGTAGATAAGTACAGACGTCTCTGTACCGATCCGCAAGACTCTACTAAACCTACTCATGACCATTGAGTCCTATGTANGGCAGTACGAAGTATCCGCTGACATTTATCCAGAATACCCTGGGCATCCTCGCCCTCAGCACCACTGAATGGCGGAGGCCGAAGTCTACTAAACATCTGCAGCCTACGTTGCTCATCATCTGGCATAGCTGGGACCACAAAGTCCTGAACTCGAGCAACCAGCTGGGCTGGAACTAGAGGTGTTAATCGGGTGGGCCGGGCCGGGCTGGGTAGGGAAAAATGTGAACCGCACGGGNTTGATACCAACTTGTCACGACCCCGAATCCTAAGCCGACCGTAATGGTGCCTATCGTGGAACTAGGCTAGCCAACCATTTCATACTATCACAATATTCCATAATTCCCCAAAATTAGAAGATTTAAAATAGCAAAATGAGATGAACAATTTATACACTTCCCCAAAACCTGGAGTCAACTGTCATGAGCATCTAAGACTGTAAACACAATTTACAATAAGGTGACTTGCTACTACAAAAGCCTGAAGCACAAAAGACAAAAACTATGAACTGAGGAAAAGAAAGGAGGTGAGCAGGGGATGCTGAGCAGCTACCTCGATCCTCGAACAACCTCCAAGCACGCTCAAAAATCAACTAGTGAGATGGTCCGGTACCTGGATCTGCACACAGAGGTGCAGGGAGTAACGTGAGCACGCCAACTCAGTAAGTAATCAAAGTAACTAAAAACTTGAGTATATTGACGAGCATTTGTAAATCATGTAAATCCATATAATGAGTAATAGAGGAAATAAATAAATCAAGTCAAGAATTTACATTCCAAATATTTCATAAAACACCAGTTTCCATTTAACAATCTCGCATAAAAACATTTGTCCAACATTATCATCGGAGGCTCAGTGTAAAGAAGAGTGAAAACGGTAGTTTCATAAAATATAAGCCCCTCGGGCACAGTGGCTCAGTGTAAAGAAGAGTGAAAACGGTAGTTTCATAAAATATAAGCCCTTCGGGCACAGTATTACTCACAATAAAGCCTCTCGGGCAAGCCTCTCAGTCACTCGTAACTCCACTATCAGTATCTCATGCTCACACTAAACACCCGTACTCAGCAAGTACCATGAATACACACAACTAATGCAGCGGGCAGCCCGATCCAACACATATATAAATATATCTATATTGCTGCAGCGTGCAGCCCGATCCTTATAACATACGTTGCGGCGTGCAGCCCGATCCTTATATTAGTCGACTGCGCCCACTAGGGGTATACAGACTCTGGAGGGGCTCCTACAACCCAAGCGCTATATTTTCTGCGGCGTGCAGCCCGATCCATGTATAACATATATTTCTGCGGCCTGCAGCCTGATCCATACATAATATATAATCTATATTGATGCGGCGTGCAGCCCGATCCATAACTATCCTTACATACTCGGCTCTCGGCCTGGACATATATATTGCTGCGACGTGCAGCCCGATCCATAACTATCCTCACATACTCGGCTCTCGTCCTGACTCAGTCATCCTCACAAACCTCTCGAGCAATTCATCTCAACTCACGGGACTCAGCCCAAAATACTTCTCAGAGTTTCAAAGCAGTGTGATAACAGTGAAAATAACAACAAGTGGTAAACATAACTGAGTTCATAGATGTTCTATCAGGATAGTGGGAGGATAGTGTAAAAGTAACTTTGAGGGTCTAAACAGGTCGGCACAAGTCCCCAATCATGGCTCGCAACCCATAAATAAGTATAAATTTCTAAAATGCAGGATATCGCAAGGTTTCAAATCGAATACGCGGCATAATAGTCGCTAAGGGACGGACCAAGTCACAATCCCTATTGGTGCACCCCCACACGCTCGTCACCAAGCATGTGTGTCACCTCATTTACCAAAACAATATCAAATACCGGGGTTTCATACCATCAGGTTTAGAGTTACAATCATTACTTATCTCAAAACAGCCTAAAAGCTACTCAGATGCTCTTGCCCCTCGAATTGGCTCCCAAATGCTCCGAATCTAATCAAAACCATATTAACATCATCAATATACGCTAAAGGAACAAAACCCAATCGAAAACTATCAATTTTAAGCACAATTCCCGAAATTGGCCAAACCCGAGCCCAGATCCCACGTCTTGGAATTTTATAAAATTTACATCACTAGAATCCTCATCCTCCCACGATTCTATACAAACCAAGAACACCAAAATCGGACCACAATCTACTCCTAAATTCCTTAATGACAAGTCTCAATTTCCCAAGCCCTAAACCCCCAATTTATGCCATTTAATCCTCAAATTCCAAGCCTAATCCGTCACAAAATAACATAGAAACGAGTTTATAATCCGGGAAACTTACCTCCACTAAAGACTCTCGAATTCCTCCTTCAATTTGCTCCCAAACTAGCTCAACCCGCATGCAAAAATGGAAGAAACACCAAAATTTCGCGGAGGCACCTATTTATACTTTTTGCCCAGTTAATCCGCACCTGCGGACCATTTTTTGCGCCTGCGGACCCGCACCTACTGTCCCACGTGCGCACCTGTGAAATCCCACTAAAAGCCCAATCTTGCACCTGCGGCTTCGCAGGTGCGGCCCATGCCTCACACCTGCGACTTCCTCCATCCTGGCCTCTTTTCGCACCTGCGGCCATCGCACATGCGGTTCCCCATCCGTAGGTGCGACCACACCAGAAGAATGACACCAGCAGCAACTTGACTGCAAATTCCTAAGTCTAAACCTCCGTTAACCATTCGAAATCAATCTTGAGCCCCTCGGGGCCCCAACCAAACATACCAACACATCCCATAACCTCATTCGAACTTAGTCGAGCCTTTGAACACCAAAAATAACGCAAAAACACCAAAATCACATCAAATTCAAGCCTATTCTAAATTTCACCAATGATGCCGAAACCAACTAAAACACATCCGATTGACCTGAAAATTTGCACACATATCCAAAATGACATTATGAACCTGCTCCAACTGTCGGAATTCTATTCCGACCCCGGTAGCCTATTTTCCCCTACCGACCGAAATTCGCCAAAAACTAACTTATGCCAATTCAAGCCTAATTCTACACCGGACATCCAAACTTCATTCTGAACACACTCCTAAGCCCCAAATCACCTAACAAAGCTATCTGAGCCATAAAATCCACATTCCAGGGTCGTTCACCCATAAGTCAATTCCCTGTTGACTTTTTTAACTATTAAGCTAACTTAAGAGGCTAAGTGTCTCTATTCTCACCACGACTACTCCGAACCCGCCAACCGACCCAACACAACATAAATAGGCTAAGCAACATATGATAAAGCAGAAATGGGGGAAACGGTGCTAATGTCACAAAACGACCGGCCAGGTCGTTATAATTAGTTAGTCAATTCAATCAAAGAATACAATATGATTGTTAGATAGCCCATAACCCTAGATCGTTTTCATCATATTGATAACATAAAAATCTGCTATTCCTTTATTCAGAGTTCATTATTTGTTTTCTTTTTATTTTAATTAGATTAGAGTCAAATAGCTCTATGTTTAATTCTTGTTTAGATAATTAGGATAGTCTAATTTAGTTAATAGTTAATCACAAGTCCTCATGGGATCGACATCCGACCTTTGGTCACTTTATTACTTGACGACCGCATATACTTGCGTGTGCGTTTGGCCGTAGCAGTCATCTGCAAAACCAGCCTCTACAAGTCATAACCGATCCACAAGTATGCGTCAGACCAAAAACCAATACAACACATAATCATGCAATTAAATCGTCGATAGTAGACTCCCCCACTTGACTCAAACCCATAGAACATAATATTTGATAACTCACAATACCATACTCTATTACTGCCATAATCTCGCACTGTAATTCAACTAAATCTTGCGTAGAATCATATAACACGAATCATAACATACCTCAATTTATCTTCTAAGTTCACATTCATCCTCGTGACAATCAAGCCAACTTCCTCAAGCGGTCCCAACATGAATTGCAACACATATAACCCCCTGATAGAAAGGAACTTTTCACATAATCTCATAAGGACCACACAACCTCAGAACATATCGCGGGAGATCACCCATATGCTTAGCCTCAAATTGGAATCACTTTACGCCCTACCATAGTCACAACCACTATGGTCTACGCATTCAATAAATCTTCCCGAGTCTGAACTCGCCAACAATACATAAGAAGCTACTTCATTGCATAACTGGACAATATGAAAGATCCCTCAACACGATCATAGCTCGAGACTGTACAACACATCGAGACAAAAATCAAGCATCAAATAGTCTTTTTCACATCCCAAGCAACCCTTCTCGCTGAATCAAATTCATCTGAACACATCCCGCAGTCATATCATATTCATCGTATAGCTATCCAACCACTCACCGAGCCATAAATCCCACTCCTAAGAATATTACCAGACATGTAAGCCCACAAACACATGTTCACACAACTGAAACTACCTAGCCCAATCTACGTTCCATCCCTGGCCTCAAGTCCTCCAGTCTGGCCTATTACCAAAACATAAAAAACATATCTCGCACCTTATCCATGATATCGCAAGTGGTCGATGCACAGGGATACCGAGTGCTCACCATAACATATGAGTGAGTGGAAGGAATTAAAAGAGATACACTTCAAGATGAATCAATGTTGCAAGATAAGAAGAGAAAGATGGGAAGTTTATCATAAAATCCATGTAGCCTCTCGAAGATAGATCTAGCTAGAAATGAATATAAATAGGGTTGGGCCCCACCACTCTAACCTCCGCCTCTCGGATGGCCTCAGACTGACTGGCCTCCACCTTTAATAGCCTGACCACCACCTCTAGTTGCATGACCCCTGCCTCTAGCTAGCTAAGTGGGCTGTGGAGCAACCGGAACTGGAACCATGGTGTGAGAACTCTATCGCGCCATCCTTCCCTGTGACCTAGGACAAAACCTCTCAACATGCCTCGAATCTCCACATGTATAAAAAGTCATCGGTTGTTTTGACTACTGACCTTGGAACTGGCCCTTTCGACCTGAATAACCACCCTGGTAACTCTGAATCAGAGGGGCACTGACTGGAGATGAATGTGCTCTATAGGCCAACTACTTAGAATGAGACCCATAATAACCACGACAACCCGAAGCACCGTGGGATGCCTAAAGCACTAACTAAATCGGCCTTGGACGATGACCTCTACCAAATGAACCCTTGCCTCCGAATGAGGCACCACAAAAACCACCAAAATAATGAGATTGTCTCATATATCGCCTCCCTACCCTGATCACGAATCATCTCGATCCGCCTAGAAATCTCTACGTCCTTCTGGAAAGAAATATATCATCCCCAATCTCCTTGGCCATCTGTAGCCTAATACCAAAAGTAAGACCTTCAATGAATCTCCTCACTCTCTCCCTCTCAGTTGGAAGAAAGATAACTTCATGGCAAGCTAAATATACAAATCTAGTCTCATACTGGGTAACAATTATGCTACCCTACTGAAGGCATTGAAACTGCCTACGGTACTCCTCTCTCAGATTAAAAGGAATGACCTTCTCCAAAAATAGTTGTGAGAACTGATCCCGAGTGAGTGGAGGTGATCCTGCTGGTGTTGCTCGATCATAGTCCTGCCACCACCTCTTGGCGGAGCCATGCATCTAAAATACCGCGAAGTCCACTCCATTAGTCTCCACTCTGCCATGTTGTGAAACGCCTCGTGACAATGGTCAATGAAATCTTGTGGGTCCTCAGATGGTGTGCCACCAAAGCAAATAGAAAATAACTTTGTGAACTTGTCCAATCTTATCAACTCATCAGAAGACATTGCGGGCCTCTCCTCTGTCTGTGTTGCAATAATAGGTTGAGCCACTTCAATTGGCGAAACTACCGGAGTTTGATATCTGTTATCCATCCGCTCTGGTGTGCGAGTAGAGGGGGTTAGGGATCCTTCCCCAGCCTGAGAGAAAGTTGGTGCCACCTAAAATGCACTACTCTGGGCCACGCTCTTCATAAGTACCACCAAACAGACTAGAGTATCCTAAAGTATCGAGGTATGAATAAACCCCTTCGGGACTTGAGTCGATCCAACTGGAACGGTCTGAACAGAAATCTCCTCCTCCTTCTCGATCCAAGGTTCCACAATAGGTGCTGCTGCACGTGCTCTAGGCTGAGCTCTACCTCTACCTCTGGATCTGGCTCAACCCTGGCCCCGGTCTCTACCCCTGGTAGTGGCAGCAATCTGGAGCTCCAGCTCTTGACCCGTCGTGGATGTTATGCGTGTCCTTATCATATACGAGAGAACAAGAATGGAATGATTTAATCTTCAGTGATAGAATAAAATTACACGATGGAGAAAGAATGAATTAAAATTTTCCTAAAGCTCTATAGCCCATAGAAGATAAGTACAAATGTCTATGTACCGATCCTCTAGACTCTACTAAACTTGATCATGACACGTGAGACATAGGAAACCTAGTCCTCTGATACCAACTTGTCACGACCCGGATTCCCAACTTAGGATCGTGATGGCGCCTAACGTCTACTTGATAGGCAAGCCAACTTTAGATAACCACTTTAACATTTTAATAGTTTAAAACAGTTTAATAGCAATTATTAACGATAAATAAAGTTGTAATAGATGGAATAACCCATAACATAACACGGTCTATTCAAACCCCAAAAATCTGGAGTCACCAGTATATGAGCAACTAGAGTATTGCAAGTATGGGTTGAATGAAATACAACTATTTGATATGGAATAAACAGTAAAGATAGAAATGGATGGGGATTTCAGGGACTGCGAACGCCAGTAGCTCTACTTCAAGTCTCCACAGTAGATAAGATCCGAGCAGAAGTACCACTAGACACCGTTGGGATCAACACCAGTATATGTACAAGAAGTGTAGAAGTGTAGCATGAGTACAGCCGACTCAATGTACTCCGTAAGTATCGAGCCTAACCCCGATGAGGTAGTGACGAGGCTATGACAAGAAACCTACATAAATCATGTACATATATAAATATAGAGCAACAAAATAACAAGTAGGGTAATTAAACTACTAGCTGGGAGGAACATGTAGAAAGGAAGTATAATAAGAACGACAAGTATAAAATAACCAAAAAACTTTTTTCCGAAAACAACAATGACACAACCAATTAGATCACCAATCCAGGAATCAAGTGAAGTAATGTAATCAACAATGGCATGACATCACCCTTCGTGCTTTTACTCCGTCCTCACCATGTAATATTATAAAAAAAATGGCACGGCATCACCCTCCGTGCTTTTACTCTCATCCTCACATGATATGATAAATGGTAATAAGCAATCAAAAGCACGACATCACCCTTAGTGTTTTAATCCCAAAAATCTCTCAAATAAATGATATTGTATACAACTAAGGCATGGAAACACCCTTCATGCTTTTTACTCTTCCTCACCAAGCAACAACACTAATGTAAAATAGCAAAACAATGTAGGAAGCAATTTCACTTCAATCATACTGTAATGATAATTCAACTCAATTTTCAAAATCCCAATAACTTGAAAATAAACAATAGATATGAAGGCAAACTATTAAAGAAGTAATAATCTAACTAAGGCGTGGAAAGCATAGTCATCGAAACAACATAATAGAAATAAAATAATTTTCACCCGCATTCTTTAACCCAATGACAATGCATATATATTTGTCACCTTACATATACGCCATCTCCGCACATAATTTATGTAGCAAATAGACCAACAAGTCCTAATCCCCTCAAGTCAATGTTAACCACGACACTTACCTCACTCCACAATCAAGTCAATCAACCAATCACGACCTTCCCTTTTGAACAAGCCTCCAAACCGACCAAATCTAACCAATTGTCAGTGTCACGACCCAATTTACCCTCTGAAAGGTATCGTGACGGCACCTAGTCTCTAAGACTAGGTGAGCCTAAAATATTCCGAAAATGACATAATCAATAAAATAAAGACAGAAAAGAACTCAAGTAGATATAACGTAGATGCTCAGCATATACATTTTTCACTTCCCAAAAACCCGGAATGTCACCATAGTCACAAGCTCTGTACTAAATGTATCTCTATACAATGAAACAGTGGAAAAATACACAATTCTTCTATGCCTATACTAGAGTAGAATAGGGACTCGTGGGATTCTGCGGACGCGAAAGAATTACCTCACGGTCTCCTAGCTACTGGGAGGGCGACTCCTAGCCACGATACTGGGTGCTGGTACCTGGATCTGCACATGGGGAAAACATGCGCAGGAAAGGGCGTGAGTACTCCACATTCGGTACTCCGTAAGTGCCTAGCCTAACCTTAGTCAAGTAGTGATGAGGTCAGGTTGAGGCCCTACTAAGTTTGTAAAACAAGTTAATATACAATTTAAAACAGCAAAAAATAGATAAGCAATGATAAACATGATTAACGAAAACAGAAAGATTTAATAACAGAAAGAGAGCCCTCGGCTCAACACAGCATATATCTCAAAAGTAAATGTGCAATGCAGTACACGGGGAAAGCTCCCGGATCTCAGTCCGTAGTCCCAATTTAAATATGCTATGCAGTATAGGGGAAAGCTCCTGCATCTCTATCCGTAGTCCCAATTTAAATATGCATTTCAGTACATGGGAAAGCTCCCGGATCTCGGTCCGTAGTCCCAATTTAAATATGCATTTCAGTACATGGGAAAGCTCCCGGATCTCGGTCCGTAGTCCCAATTTAAATATGAAATGTAGTAGAGGAGGAAAGCTCCCGTATCTCGGTCCGTAGTCCCAATTTAAATATGCAAAGAAGAAGTATGTCAATTATGGCTTAATTAAACAATCCGGGAAAACAATAGGGAAGAATATAGTAAAACTACCTAAGCATGATATGACTAGTAGCAAATAAGAGGAAATCAAGTCAGAACAGGTAGGCATGCTTACTCTTAGGATATCTACTCAATTAAGATAGGAAACAATAATATATGAATGGAAATGAGCGGTGTCATAGGAGTAAAAATAGGATTTTAGCAACAATGACCCGTGTACGCACTCGTCACCTCACGTACACGGCGTCCACGTAACAAAATCAGTATAAAATGCCTAAGGGAAAGGCCCCAACACAGAATTAGGAAAGCCACTCACCTTGACTGCGCTAATCAACTCAATACCACACTCCTGCCACGAGTATCTGACTCCGGGTGGCCCAAATCTATTCAAATCGATGGCATGGTGTAAATATCACTTCAAGGGAACAAAATAGCTAATTATTTATAAGCTAATACGTGAAATTAGGAAACTTGCCCAAAAAGATCCCCGGGCCCACATCTCGGAATCGGGTAAAATTTATATTTCTCGAACACCCATGCACTCATGAACCCACTCGAACAAGAATCAACAAAATCCGACGTCTAAATCTCCCTAAATCCTCAGATTTCTACTTGGGAACATTTCATCAATTTTCATGGTTTTTCATCCAATTTCATTGACTAGATAGAGGAAAATGATAGAGATTATCGATATATAAAGGGATTAAGGTTAGAAAACGTTACCTATGATTCTCCTCTTCAATTCCCACTGAAAATCGCCAAGTTCCGAGCTCACAATCGATTTTGGAATTATGAAATTCAAACCCTCAGATTTATGGTATAAACTGCCAAGATATTTCGCACCTGCGATACTGGGATCGCACCTGCACCTGCGGTGCCGCTCCTGCCGAAACCCAATCGCAGGTGCGGAAATTCATTAACTGGCCTGGGGTCGCACTTGAGGCACCCCTTTCGCACCTGCGTGTCCGCACCTGCGGAAATACCATCACAGGTCCGAAAATTCATTTAATGGCCTGGGGTCGCACCTGCGGCACCCCCTTCGCACCTGCGTTTCCGCACCTACAAAAATACCATCGCAGGTGCGAGACACCAGAACCAGAATGGTTCAGCTGTTTCTCAACTTCTCAAACTCACCCGTTGGGCATCCGAAACAACCCCGAGGCCCCCGGGACCTCAACCAAACCTACCAACTGACCCTAGTACCTTGTTCAAACCTTGTCGATCCTTAAAAACACATCTCGTAACATCAAAATCATCAATTATGCATAGATTCAACCCTAAGAACATAGGAATTTCTAGAATTCACAGCCGATGCTGAAACACGTCTAAACTCATCCGAATAACCTCAAATTTTGCACACAGGTCATAAATGACATTACGGACCTGCTGTCGCTTTCGGAAATCCATTCCGAGTCCGTATCAAAATTTCACCTATCGGCCGAAATCGCCGAAATACTAACTTTCGCCAATTCAAGCCTAAATCCAAAAACGACCTCGAAAATACATTCCGAACACGCTCCTAACCCCGAAATCACCCAACGGAGCTAATGGAGTCGACGGAATTCCATTCCAGATCCGTCTACACATAGCTCTAGCTACGGCCAGATTTCTAAAGCTAAATTCCACATTTATGGACTATGTGTCCAAAATCACCCTGTATTTCATCACTCAACGCTCTGACAAGTTCCAATAACATAAATAGGCATGGGAGAAGCGGTTAATAGGGGATCGGGGTGCTAATTCTTAAAACGACCGACCGGGTCGTTACATCCTCCCCTCTTAAGAAAATCATTTGTCCTCGAACGAGCGTAGAAACATACCTGCTTGGTCTCCCAAGTCGCCTCCTCGACTGGCTGACCCCTCCACTGAACCTTTACTGACGCAATATCCTTTGACATGAGCTTTCTGACCTGCCTGTCCAATATAGCCACATGCTCCTCAACATATGATAGATCCTTGTCAAATTGGACTAAGCTGAAATCCAAGACATGAGTCGGGTCACCGTGATACTTCCGGAGCATGGAGACGTGGAAAACCGGATGAACCCCTGCTAGGCTAGGAGGCAGGGCTAGCTCATAAGAAACTTCCCCAACATGTCACAACACCTCAAAAGGGCAAATAAATCTCGGACTCAGCTTGTCTTTCTTCCCGAACCTCATGACGCCCTTCATAGGCGATACCCGAAGCAAAACCCGATCACCAGCAATAAATGCCAAGTCACAAACCCTTCATTTCGCATAGCTCTTCTGCCTGGACTGAGCTGTGCGAAGTCTCTCCTGAATCACCTTCACCTTGTGCAGGGCATCCTGAACCAAGTCTGTACCCAAATATTGAGCCTCGCCCGGCTCAAACCACCCCACGGGAGACCTGCACCGCCTACCATACAAAGCCTCATACGGCGCCATCTGAATGATGGACTGATAGCTGCTGCTATAAGCAAACTCTGCGAGAGGCAAGTACCGATCCCCTGACCCTCCAAAATCCATCACACAGGCACGGAGCATATCCTCGAGAATCATGCACTCGGACTGCCCGTCCGTCTGAGGGTGAAAAGTTGTGCTCAACTCTACCCTGGTGCCTAACTCCTGCTAAACGGCTCTCCAGAACCATGAGGTGAACTGTGTACCTCTGTCTGAAATGATAGATACTAGAATACCGTGGAGGAGAACAATCTCTCTGATATAAATCTCAGCTAACCTCTCTGATGAATATGTAGTCAGTATTGGAATGAAATAGGCTGATTTGGTCAGCCGATCCACAATCACCCAAATGGCATCATGCTTCTTCAAAGTCTGAGGAAGTCCAACCACAAAGTCCATGGTGATCCACTCCCACTTCCACTCTGGAAGCTCAATCTGCTGAAGTAACCCTCCCGATCTCGGATGCTCACATTTGACTTGCTGACAGTTGAGACACTTGGCTACAAACTCCACTATATATTTCTTCATTCTTCACCACCAATAGTGCTATCTCAGATCCTGGTACATCTTCGTGGTACCCGGATGGATGGAATACCGCGAACTATGGGCCTCCTCAAGAATCAACTCCCGAAGCCCATCCACGTTGGGCACACAGATACGGCCCTGCATCCTCATCACCCCGTCCTCTCCTATAGTCATATCCCTGGCATCACCTCGCCGGACTCTATCCTGAAGAACCAAAAGGTGGGGATCATCATACTGGCTCTCTCTGATACGGTCATGAAGGGAAGATGGAGCAACCACACAAGCTAATACCTGGAAAGGCTCAGAAAGATCCAATCTCACGAACTGAATAGTTAATGACAGAACATCTAAGACTAGAGGCCTCTCAACTGCATAAAGGTATGCCAAACTCCCCAAACTCTCCACCCGGCGACTCAAGGCGTCGGCCACCACATTGGCATTTCCCGGGTGGTATAATATAGTGATGTCATAGTCCTTTAGCAACTCTAACCACTTACGCTGGCGCAAATTTAGATCCTTCTGCCTGAATATGTGCTGCAAACTCTGGTGATCCGTGAATATCTCACAGGGAACACCATATAAATAATGACGCCATATCTTCAGGGCGTGAACAATCGCTGCCAACTCGAGATCATGAACAGGGTAGTTTTTCTCATGGACCTTCAACTGTCTGGACGCATAGGCAATCACCCTACCGTCATGCATCAACACCGCTCCCAAGCCAATTCTCGAAGCATCACAATAAATTGTATAGTACCAAGAACCGGTAGGCAAAACCAACACAGGAGCTATAGTCAGGGCTGTCTTGAGCTTCTGAAAGCTCTCCTCACACTCCTCAGTCCATATAAAAGATGCACCCTTCTGGTTCAGTCTGGTCATAGGCACTGAGATGGATTAAAATCCCTCCACAAAACGGCGATAATACCCAGCCAAACCGAGGAAACTGCGGATCTCAGTAGCTGAGGACGGTCTAGGCCAAATCTGTACCGCCTCCACCTTCTTTGGATCTACCTTGATCCTATCCAATGACACCACGTTTACAGAATCAAGAAAAAATTCACACTTAGAAAACTTGGCATACAACTTCTTCTCCCTCAATGTCTGAAGCACGGTCCTCAAGTGCTGCTTATGGACCTCCTGAGACCTAGAATATACCAGAATGTCATCAATGAACACAATGAAGAAAGTATCAAGATACGGCCGAAATATATTGTGCATCAGGTGCATGAAGGCTGCTGGGGCATTGGTCAGCCCAAATGACATAACAAGGAACTCATAGTGGCCATATCTGGTCCTGAAGGTAATCTTCGGGATATCCGGTTCCCGAATCTTCAACTGATGATAACCAGGACGTAGATTAATCTTAGAGAACACCCTAGCACCCTGTAACTGGCTAAATAGATCATCAATGCCAGGCAATGGGTACCTGTTCTTCATTGTCACCTTATTCAGCTACCGGTAGTCAATACACATACGCATCGAGCCATCCTTCTTCTTCACAAATAATACCGGAGCGCCCCAAGGTGATACATTGGTCCTGATGAATCCCTTCTCAAGAAACTCCTATAACTGCTCCTTCAACTTAGGAGGAGCCATGCAATAAGGAGGAATGGAAATGGCTGAGTGCCCGGCAACAAGTCAATGCCGAAATCAATGTCTCTATCGGGTGGCATACCCGAATGATCAGCTGGAAATACGTCAGAATAGTCCCTGACAACTGGAACTGACTCAACTGTAGGGGTCTCAGTACTAACTTCTCTTACATAATCCAAATATGCATCACACCCCTTTTCAACCATCCGATGAGCCTTAAGGAAAGAAATGACTCGGCGGGGAGTATACTCCAAGGAACCTCTCCACTCTAACCTCAAAAATCCTGGCATAGCCAGCGTCACGGTCTTGGCGTGACAATCAAGAATAGCATAATAGGGAGACAGCCAGCCCATACCCAATATAACATCGAAACTACCATACTGAGTAGTAGTAAATCAGCTCTCGTCTCAAAACCACTGATAGCAATCAAACATGACAGATATACATGGTCCACAACAAGAGAATCTCCCACCGAAGTAGAAACATAAACAGGGGAACTCAAAGAATCCCGGGCTATCCCAGATGTGTAGTTAAATAGGAAGACACATATGAATATGTAGATCCTGGGTCAAATAATACCGATCCATCTCTATGACAAACAGGAACAATGCCTGTAATGACTGAATCTGAAGCAATGGCCTTGGATCGAGCCGGAAGAGCATAGTACCTTGCCTGGCCTCCCCTTCTAGGACAACCTCGACTTCCCTGACCTCTACCTCGAGCTGCCTCAGGTGGTGGGGTAGCAGCTGGGGCTGGAAGAATAGCTGGAGGACCTGGTGGAAGATGTGGAGCCTGATAAATCTGAGGGGGTGCACCCTGATAAGTCTGAGGTAGTGCGCCTCTCCTCGCTCTAGGGAAATCTCTGATCATATG
The DNA here is from genome assembly GCA_005239525.1 of Nicotiana knightiana. Taxonomy (NCBI): domain Eukaryota; kingdom Viridiplantae; phylum Streptophyta; class Magnoliopsida; order Solanales; family Solanaceae; genus Nicotiana; species Nicotiana knightiana. Next base: position 29,537 of record ML403065.1, read on the forward strand.
ATGAGGGTCATCACACTCAAAGAAACCCCTCGGAGGAAGTGGCGGTCGCTGTTGACTCTAAACTAGCCTACTGGGCTGGCTAGTGATAGCACCTCGAGCAAGGGGCACCTGAGATACTGGTGGTGCATAATAAGGCTCCTGAGGTCTAGGAGGAGCTGGAATACTGCTGGGAGAGCTGAATAAACAAGGCGACTCAAAAAACCCCTACCATAGCGTGCTGCTGGTGCACGAGCTCCTGAAAAATGACCAGTCTCTCGAGACCTCTTGGCCTCTCTCTCCTCCCTATCCCGGGCTAACATAGTCTCAATCCTCCGGGCAATACTCACGGCCTGCTAGTAAGAAATATCGGTCTCCAGCGCTCTGGCCATGCTGGTCCGAATACTGGGGTGGAGTCCCTCAATAAAGCGTTGAACCCTCTCTTTGACAGTGACAACCAAAGCTGGTGCATGGCGAGCCAAATCGGTGAAACGGACTGCATACTCTGACACAGTCATGGCACCCTGGTGTAGCTGCTGAAACTCCACCCCCCAAGCATCCCTGAAGCTCTGAGGGAGAAACTCAAGTAAGAACATCTCGGAAAACTGAGCCAAAGTAAGTGAAGCTGCCTCGTCCGGGCTACTAATCTCAAAAGCACGCCACCACTGATAAGTTTCTCCCCTCAGCTGGAAAGCAGTGAAAGAAACCCCACTCGTCTCCACAATACCCATAGTGCGGAGAATGCGATGACACCCCTCAAGAAAACCCAGGGCGTCATCCGAAGCTAGTATGCTGAACTCAGGTGGGTGGTACTTCTTGTACCTCTCAAGTTGAAGCTGCTCTGCCTTAGGAACAACTATCCTAGTCTCATGCTGAGCTGGAGCTGCTGGGGGCATAGGAATATACTCAGGAACCTACCCAATATGAACTCTCTGCTGAGGAGTACGGGCTGCGGGATTCTGTGTCCCTCCTCCGGCCTGGGATGTAGCTGGAGCTATCGGGAGTAGACCCACCTGAGACAGAGTACTGAAGGCACTCAAGAACTGGGCCAATGTCTCCTGGAGGTCAGGAGTAACAGTAGGGACCTCCTGTGCCCCTCCAACTGTAGCTGCTGGGGGCTCCTCTGCCTCTGCTCTAACCGGTGCTCGGGTTGCACCGCGTGCTCGTCCTCTGCCCCGTCCCCTGCCTCTGGTGGCTCTGACTGGGGGCTCGGGTGCCTGGTCATCAGTATGTTCGGTACGGCTACGAACCATCTGCAAGCAAGAATAGAATAGAGTTTAAGAATTTGATGATAACAACTAGCACGATAAGGAATTCCAAAGAATTTTATTGTTCTTAACAGTTACATAGCCTCTCGAAGATAGATACGGACGTCTCTGCACCGATCCACGAGACTCTAGTAAACCGGCTTGTGACTTATGATTCTTATGAACCTAGAAGCTCTGATACCAACTTGTCACGACCTAATTTACCCTCCAAAAGGTATCGTGACGGCACCTAGTCTCTATGACTAGGTAAGTCTAAAATTTGTGGAAAATGACAGAATCAATGAAATAAAGACAGAAAAGAACTCAAGTAGATGTAACGTAGCTGCTCAGCATATACATTTTTCACTTCCCAAAACCCGGAATGTCACCATAGAGCTCTATACAATGAAAGAGTGGAAAAATACACAAGTCTTCTATGCCTATACTAGAGTAGAAGGGGACTCGTGGAATTCTGCGGACGCGGCAGAATTACCTCGCGGTCTCCTGGTTGCTGGGAGGGCGACTCCTAGCCACGATACTGGGTGCTGGTACCTGGATCTGCACATGGGGAAAATATGCGCAGGAAAGGGCCTGAGTACTCCACATTCGATACTCCATAAGTGCCAAGCCAAACCCCAATCAAGTAGTGACGAGGTCAGGTTGAGGCCCTACTGAGTTTGTAAAACAAGTCAATATACAATTTAAAACAGCGAAAAATAGATAAGCAAAGATAAACATGATTAACAAAAATTGAAAGATTTAATAACAGAAAGAGAGCCCTCGGCTCAACACAGCATATATCTCAACAGTAAATGTGCAATGCAGTACACAGGGAAAGCTCCCGGATCTCGTCCGTAGTCCCAATTTAAATATGCATTTCAGTACAGGGGGAAAGCTCCCGGATCTCGTCCGTAGTCCCAATTTAAATATGAAATGCAGTACAGGGGGAAAGCTCCTGGTTCTCGGTCCGTAATCCCAATTTAAATATGCAAAGCAGAAGTATATCAATTATGGCTTAATTAAACAGTCCAGGAAAACAATAGGCAAGAATAGAGTAAAACTACCTAAGAATGATGTGACTAGTAGCAAATAAGAGGAAATCAAGTCAGAACAGGTAGGCATGCTTACTCTTAGGCTATCTACTCAATTAAGATAGGACACAGTAATATATGAATGAAAATGAGCGGTGTCATGGGAGTAAAAACAGGATTTTAGCAACAATGACCCGTGTACGCACTCGTCACCTCACGTACACGGCGTCCAGGTAACAAAATCAGTATAAAGTGCCTAAGGGAAAGTCCCCAACACAGAATTAGGCAAGCCAGTTACCTTGACTGCGCTAATCAACTCAATACCACGCTCTTGCCACGAGTATCTGACTCCGGGTGGCCCAAATCTATTCAAATCGATTGCATGGTGTAGATATCACTTCAAGGGAACAAAACAGCTACTTATTTATAAGCTAATACGCGAAATTAGGAAACTCGCCCAAAAAGTCCCTCGGGCCCACGTCTCGGAATCGGGTAAAATTTATATTTCCCGAACACCCATTCGCTCATGAACCCACTCGAACAAGAATCAACAAAATCCGATGTCTAAATCTCCCTAAATCCTCATATTTCTACTTGGGAAAATTTCATCCCATTTGCATGGTTTTTCATCCAATTTCATTGATTAGATTGAGGAAAATGATAGAGATTATCGATATATAAAAGGATTAAGGTTAGAAAATGTTACCTACGATTCTTCTCTTCAAATCCCACTGAAAATCGCCAAGTTCCGAGCTCATAATCGATTTTGGAATTATGAAATTCAAACCCTCGGATTTTTGGTATAAACTGCCCAGATATTTCGCACCAGCGGTGCCGCACTTGAGGAAACCCAATCGCAGGTGCAGAAATTCATTAAATGGCCTGGGGTCGCACCTGCGGCACCCCTTTCGCACCTGCGTGCCCGCGCCTGCGAAAATACCATCGCATGTGCGGAAATTCATTTAATGGCCTGGGGTCGTACCTGCGGCACCCCCTTCGCACCTTCTTGTCCGCACCTGCGGAAATACCATCGCAGGTGCGAGACACCAGAACCATAATGGTTCAGCTGCTTCTCAAATTCTCAAACTCACTCGTTGGGCATCCGAAACAACCCCGAGGCCCCGGGGACCTCAACCAAACCTACCAACTGACCCTAGTACCTTGTTCAAACTTGGTCGAGCCTTAAAAACACATCTTGTAACATCTAAATCATCAATTATGCATAGATTCAAGCCTAAGAACTTAGGAATTTCTAGAATTCATCGAAACACGTCTAAACTCATCCGAATGACCTCAAATTTTGCACACGTGTCACAAATGACATTACGGACCTGCTTTCACTTTCGGAAATCCATTCTGAGTCCAATATCAAAATTTCACCTATCGGCCAAAATCGCCGAAATACTAACTTTCGCCAATTCAAGCCTAAATCCAAAACCGACCTCGAAAACACATTCTGAACACGCTCCTAACCCCGAAATCACCCAACGGAGCTAACGGAGTCGGCGGAATTCCATTCGGGATCCTTCTTCACACAGCTCTAGCTACAGCCAAATTTCTAAAGCTAAATTCCACATTTATGGACTATGTGTCCAAAATCACCCCGTATTTCATCACTCAACGCTCTGACAAATTCCAATAACATAAATAGACATGGGAGAATCGGTTAATAGGGGATCGGGGTGCTAATTCTTAAAAGGACCGACCGGGTCGTTACAGTCGGTCAAACAATTCAAAATAAGTTGTTAAAAACTATTCACGAAGGAAAAAGGTTCAATCTTTAATGAATTTGGAAAAAGTCAACAAAAGTCAACCTCAGGCTCGCTTGGTCAAAATTTGAGATTCAGACCAAAACTCGATACCTCATTCACCCCGAGCCCGGTTATGTGATTTTTTTCAAAATTTGACCTCAATTTATGGTCTAAATTTCAATGTTACAAAATTTCCAATGTCTATCCAAATCTCTAATTTCTACCATAGAAATCCTAGATTTGATGTTGAAAACGCATGAAAGGTATTAGGTAATTAAAAAAATGGATTAAGATTGCTTACCAATGAATTTGGGAAAAAACAAATCTCTTGAAAAATCACCTCTAGAGTGTTTAGGATTGAGAAATAGTATAAAATGAGCTAAGTCCCGATTTTTTCCTCTTTTACCCAGCTACGGATGCCGCAATTACGACAATCGCAACACAAATCGTAAATGTGAGTTGTTCCCCCAACCTGCATAAGTCATAATTGCGACAAAATAATCGCATTTGCAATGTCCCCTCCAATCGCAAATGTGATCAAATGTTTGCATTTGCGAACCTGCCTAAGCCCAGTGCTGAGTCGCAAAAGCGAAGTCTGGGATGTACGCAATTGCGAACATTCTTCACAAATGTGGTGACTACCCTACCTAGTCCTCCATCACAATTACAAGCTCAACTTCGCGAAAATGGAGTTCGCATTTGCAAACAGGTCATCACAAATGCGAGAACTACAACTTAGCATCAGAACTGAAGCACACCAGAAGTCTTCAACCAACCCAAACTCATCTGGAACGCATCTAAAACTCACTTGAGCCCCTCAGACTCCAAACGAAACATGCACACAAGTGTAATAACATCATATAAACTTGATCACGTGATTAAAATTCCAAAATAACAACTAGAACCATGAATAAAACATCACAACGCTTGAAATACAAAAAAACAACTCAATAACCTCTAGAATTGCAACCAAGCGTCTGAATCATATCAAACCAATTCCAAATGACACCAAATTTTGCAGACAAGTTTCAAATAACAAAACGGACCCAATTTCAAGTCGATCAAAATCCAAACTCGATAGCCATAAAGTCAACCAACGGTCAAATCTAGGAATTTTCCAAACTTTCACATTGTTAACCTTCGGCAAAACAAGTCAAATAAACATAGGGATACCCGATTTTAATGTCGGGCATACGCCCAAGTCCGAAATCATAATACAAACCTACTGGAATCGTCAAAATGTCGGTCCGAGGTTGTTTACCCAAAAATTTTGACCTAAGTCAACTCAGGTTGTTTTTAAATCAAAAAATCATATTTTCTTCAGCTTTTTACGTAAAAACTTTTTAGAAAACAACACAGACTGTGCATGCAAATCAAAAAATATCATATAAACTAATAGAGATCTTGATGCGTGGCTATAATTCATGATTTTAAGCATTATATACCTTGCATTTTGTGTGATTTAATTATAAAAATACACGTCGTATGTGCCTAATGGAGTTTATTTAATGTGTAGGTGAGTTG